>JABXWE010044983.1:0-16525 GCA_014611495.1 Limonius californicus | reverse complement strand
TGTTCAACACAACATAAATAGCTAAAGTATGAAGGTGCTATAAAAAATTTTCATATTTCATCATATTTTGTATTTTCTTCCATATTTAGGCAAAATTTTCATATTCTATGAAAATCGTCATATTTAGTTCATATTTTTATGAAAGTTATCATATTTTCTTCATATTTTCCTGATTTTTTTAATTGTCCTCATATTTTCGTGAATGTAGCATTAAACTATTAAGGAAATTAAATATTGTAGAAATTCAGTATTCATTGGTTGCAACATAAACTTGGTTTTACCAAAGATTTAAAAGATTATTGTAAGAGAATTGATATTTGTGAATTTTATATGTTCTTGTTTCATAAACAAAACCGCAATTTAAGCCTGTGTCGATGATGTCATTTTCTTCACTGTAGAAAACTTGTGGCTCCGATTGTACGCGCCAGATAAACGCCTAGTTCTATCTCTGTTTTGCGTACTGCGTCTCGCTCCCGGTTGTGCGCATTTCACGTGCCAAGCTACTTTCTGTGAGCTGTAAGTAGTTTATGAAAACGTTGTTGAACATATAGGTACTACGTTTCTCTCTAGCAAGAGATTCTTAAAAAATATTGGGCCAATCAATTGTATTCAAGGAACAACAACCCAAATGCATTAACATGGTGACTTCTTCACATACTCGTTGTTTGTGACTTCATTTAATCAGAAAAATTAAGCCTGGCTTCATCTGAATAATATGTTAAATTAACTAATTCGTCGCTGTTCACTTAGTGACTTGTAAAGTACTGAAATATTAATACGCGATGATTATAATCTGGCAGTATCGATTCTTGAAATACTTGCTTTTTATATGGATATAATTTAATATATATTTTCAATAATATCACAGCTCCTGCGAAAAATTTCTTAAAGATGTAGTTGATTCTTTGTTTATATAATGTGTTAGCTGTTTAAAGGTCTGTTCATTGCATATTGCTTGTCTGCCGCTTCGAAGAAAACCATTCAGGAGCCAAGGAAACTTATCATCCGGCTGTCTGCGTGATTCCGTAAATCCCACCATTCAGTCTCAATCATAAAGTAAACTTGTGTTATTCAGCAAATTCATTTTAGCTGATTGTAATAAAATAATAATTTGATATTTTTCATGTGACAGTAATGAAGGCAGCTTGAGTTAATCACAAATATACACTTTGTTTTCCATAACCAACCTTTACCTGCAATTACATTGATATACTGTAGAAAGATTGTAGGATTAACCTCTATAACTTAGTTAACACTGTTCTACCTCTTATACAATCATCACGATCTATATATACCTTAAATATCAGTAGCAGGAACTAAAGTCAAGATTATTGAACATTTATTATTCAGAGATATTAAATGAGTTAGCAAATCCAGCAAGAAAATTTTAACAAAATTAAATCAGACATTTCAAAGAAAGTAAATCTGGCTAAACTTATTTTTCTCCTATAGGAAGTATGAATGGCGCATCCTATTTATTTTCACGTGGAGAGTAAAGTCAAATATAGCTCATCCTGACGTTACAATGTATCACCGTGCGTTCGGTGTAAATTCGACGTTGTTGACTGACTGCGTTGAAAAATTAAGTTGTTGATGTTTCTAATACGCTACAAACTGCTTTTGAAATATGAGCTAATAACGCCCTGTATTTTTCTTGCGAAATTACGCAATTTGTCCGTAGGGCGGAGTTTGATGCTTATTACTTAGGTTTAACAGTACTTGATGGCACCCTCTTAGCTTGGAAATACCAAGAACATGAACGGAACGCTATCATTTTGACATCCTTGCATTATTATAGCACGAATACGCAATAACCATCCGAAGTGAGAGGTATTTGACTGCGCGGCCTTGCACGTTTACTACCACGCGGTAGAAGACTCATATTGCACGCGTAACCTTTTTTCTTCCAAAAAGATTCACACTTAATTTATTTAAGTGGCCTCCAACATTGAAGTCCTCTGTTCTCTATGCTGAGCTTAATTTGTCCGATTTGATCCACAAAATCGTTTCAGATCGTCACCCCAATATATCTGTGGCAATCCCCTACCTCTTTCCTGTTACCAGGAACTACCCATTTCCATTTTAATTGGGCTATGTGTTCTACGGCGTTTTTAATTTTCGTTTGTTGGAGTATCCGTATATTTCTTCTTCTATCTTCTAATTTTATTTGCTGCTCGTTCCAAAGATGTTTGTGTGGCAGCTATTTTCTAAGGTTTTTCTTTTTGATTATTTCAGTGGCCAAATCTCGGTATTTTAATATTTCTTCAGGTTCATTGTTAATCAAATTTCGGATACATCTATCAGATAATACTTTTCGCTGTTCACATCCTTACTACATCAGGGCGATTAGCTGTTACCACCCGGTCGGTGTTAATAGGCGAGTTCCAAATTATTGTGATATCTTGATTTATAGTAACCGGTTGTGGTTGGTGTAGATACCACTTTTGCGGGACATCAGCACCAATCTCTCTGCTGATACTATGGTAGAGCATTGTTCCTACTCGGTCATGTTTGCTGATATATTCATTTACTGCAAGTTGTGGACATCTAGAGACAACGTGTTCAATTGTCTCATAAAAACTCTTGCAAATCATGCATTTAGGGCTCACGTCTTGTTTAAAGACGTATTTTGCATAATAATTGGTCTTTATGGCCTGATCTTGCGCCGCTGCTATCATACTTGCAGATTTTCTCTTTAGACCTGCTCGACAAAGCCGCGTGACTGAATTCTCTATATCCACAATCTGGTCGTTTAGTTGTCTTTGGTACTGTCCGTGCATGATTTTCTGTGTCCATGCCGTGTCTAATTTCTTTCTTAGTACTGTTTTTACTAGGTGCTTTTCCTGTTAGCTTTCGTTGCTCTTTCAACAAGTTCCCCTCCGAATTCTTGCTGAAACATTAGCACTTTTCATAACAGATTTCCCTTCCGGCTTACTATTGTCATGTTTCTTGGTTGTTTGCGCGAGTGAGTCTTTTGAGTTCTGTAAATAGGTTGCAAGGTGAACAATTCCTGCTCTGTAAGCGGATTCTATTTTCAATAGAAGCGTTCCTTCTTTCTCCCTGCTTACATATAATCTGCTTGTATCTGCTATGGGGTGATGCATACCATGCACGGTAAGTAATTTTCTTGTTTTTTTGTGATTCTGTATTTCAGAGAGTTTCCAGTCTATTATTCCGAAGCTGTATTGTATTACTGGTACAGTAAATGATCCTATAGTTATTATTTTGTTTATACTATTTAGCTCTGTTCTAAGTATAGTTCTTACTTGGTTTTTATATTCTTTCGTTAGCTTTTCCTTCATATCTCCATGCATAAATTTCTTCTTTTGCATCCGCTCCACGGTATTTACAGACTTTTCCGGGTTCGAAATGTTTTATTTCCTGGTCGTCTAATACTATGTTCTCAACTTCTACATATTTTCCCCTCCTGAAAATTGCCTTGGCACACTTACCCAGACCAAATGCCATCGTGATATCATCACTAAACTGCTTTACGGTTTTTAGTTGTTGTGCCACTTCATCTTTGTTTCTGGCTATCAGTTTCAGATCATCCATATATAATAGATGATTCACCAATTTACTGTTTCCACATGTCTGGAACCTGTTTTCGATTTATTTTGTTTGCTTGATAATGGGAATAGCGCTATACAAAAGAGCAGCGGAGATAATGAGTAGCCTTGGAAAACTGTACGTTTAATTTTGTTTTTTGATGTTGTTATAGCATTGGTACTAATCTGAAGGATTAATCGTGTATTCCACTTTGACATCATCTTTTCACAGACAGATATAATACTTTGGATGCACTCCTATAATTTGCAGTGATTTAATAATCTAACTATGTGGCACAGATTTCTGTTGAATTTCCTACTATACTCCAGTATACAGTATTTGATACTAGCAATTGATCTATGCAGCCCTTGACTGACTTGTAAAATTCTTTTTTTTTTGGCATTAGGTTGTTTTCATCTATATGCTGTTGAATTTTTCTTGCCAGTATTGCTTTTCGGTTCTTGCAGGTACTTGACAGGCATGTTATCGGCCGGTAATGCTTTGGCATTTCCGTGTGGTTATTTTTTGGTATGAGATGAACACTTCCAGTTCCATCCATTCCGGCAGCACTCCAGCTATTATTTCATTATACATTTTTGTCAGAAATTTATGGATAGTTGGGAAGTTCTTCAACAAAAATTTTGAATTTTGTCTTCTACTGGGGCTTTCCTGTTTGCAGTTTTATCCAATGCGCATTCTGTCGGATAGGAAGTAAAACCGTAGCCGTGCCACCGCGATGTGTGACACGTTAAAAATCACTACTGGAGTTGGAATTGCCCCAGACAGGCAAAATTCTTAGTTAGGGTGTACAATAAGCCAATGATGGCTGCAGTGCCTAGAGATGCTTGGAAAACCACGTCGTAGATCTCGCTCTTTCAAATCAACAATCAAAAATCAATGTTTCCACTTCGTCTTCTATTATTGCTCTCCATTGCATCCTAATCTCTTTTCTATTATTTTGTTATGTGATTTTCAAATTTGCCGCTACACTTTATTAATTCCGTAATTTGTTTGCCGCTTCGTAGGAATTAGTATCGCTGTTTTAATTAAAGTCTTATTTTGGGTTACCGTTTCGCTGTGTTGTTTTGTCTTTCGAAGTTTGAGATATGTTAATAGTTCCTTTGTGTAAAAACTGCAAGCTCTTGTTTTTCCGCGTTTGACCTCTGACTGTTCCTAGAATTCTCGTCTCCGTTATTCCAGAACTTTCTAGAACTTCTTGCGTAACATTTGGTTATGTGGTGCAACCTTTTGAGGAGGGGTGCTGATTCCCGTTACGTTTTGAATTCAGTCGGCCTTAGATCTCCGCCAGACTCCGGTCTTAGAAAATACGATCAATCGAGGGCCGTTACTGACGGTTGTAACGTTGCATAATCGTTTTCGTTTTTCATCGCGGCGCTTCGCTATCCTACGATTTACCGTACCGTTTTGGTTTGCTGTAGAGCAAAAGTAAATCGACTTAACCGTCGGATATATACATAAGCGATAGCAAAATGTACGCCTTGGTGGTGGACAATTAAAGATTATTATAATTGCTCCTGTCGAATTTAGTTCGGATCTTGGTGATGTAAAAGGAAATAAATCGTGCAAGTGTTTTGCTGGAATTGGGCTTGTTCCCGTCGTCCGAAAAGCCTCACTTCTGTCTCCACGCTAGCCGGCCTAGTTGAAACCAGCTTGGCCCTCTCCAGGGACGTAACAGCTACATCGCTCCCAACGCTGCCCCGAAGGACGTTGTCCTCCTTCCCCTATTTTTTTTGGAAATCGCCGCCTTATTGTGCCAACCTCGCTTAAGCCATCCACCGGAAGTTCAAGGTAAAAACTAAAGTTTTGTGTTTTGTGAAGCAAAAACCTACGTGCAACTTGCAAAATTCAATATCATTGAATCGTTTTTTTTTTGTATCTGGAAACAGGAAGCGACCTTCAGTTGTGGACGTATTTGAAGTATAAAGTATGAGAAATTTTGTTTTATATGGTGTAATTTTCCTGTAAACTCTACGCCGTTGCCCACACAGATTCATGCCAACATAAATATTGTGCGTCAACAGCGACGAGTTTCTTTGAACGTTCAAGAATTAAAATTCTGTAATTCAAACTTGTGTTATAACTTGCCATTTCGTTGTATTGTCATATGTCAAATATTTCATTATATGTGTTTTAAAGTTTACTGTCTCTTATTGTGTCTTTTGTACCTGCTGGTGTAAGAATTTTGCAAGCTTTAAATATATAGGTGGAGGCACAATAAAAGGTAGGTTCCATCCCCGTGAGCTGTTGGCTTCTCGGCCTTCCACGAGGACCTACACAATCAGCTGGACTTGGAAGGTGGTGCCCACTTATTTTGACTCGCCCTGTACACAACTAAAGATTTTCTCCCATAAGCAATTTTCACGAACTCCCCCTACTCCTCTGATATAAGGTGTAGGCCCTTTTCCATCAAATTTAGTTACGAATCGACGAAAAAGCTCGATTGGCCTGTAACAATTTCTTTCTATTCATTTTGCTCCTGCATTATGATTTACTTCATTTTCATATATATTCTTCCAAAATGTTTCTACTTTTTCTTGGTTTGAGTATTTATTTGCCGTCTATTTTCTGCTCTTTCAGGGATCTGTAGATTAAGTCTATTCTAATCGCAATAGATTTGTTCACTTTTATTACTATTACTTATTTCATTCGAAATGGGAGGTGCAGTTTTAACCCACTGCCAGGTTCCATCCTATTATTCCATTGTGGCCTGGAATAGAACAGGGTAAAGGGGATTAGGGGTAGCTGGCAGTACAATCTACCATCCTCCTATCAGCATACTATCTTACGGTATCAAGCAATCGTTTGGACACACAATTTATTATTATTATTATTGTTACTGTTTTCTATTTTTTTATTTGCAGGGGATCAACCTGGTTTTCACACAATATACATCAAGTAGGTAGATGGTCGACAATTGTATTTTTAGGGTTCTACTACAATATTCAAGAACTTTCTTACTATATGACAGGTATTTAATATTGCGACCTTTTGTAATTGTATATACATTTAGAGCAATGACGGGAGCTCCAACACTTTAATACTTTCGAGTAGAACTTTAGATATGACTCCTATTGCTGAGAGCACAATTGGCACTGTTACTGCTTTATTCATATTCCATTTCTGTTTAATTTCGATACCCAGCTCTGTATATTTGGTAAGTTTCTGCACATGTGTAGATTGTATATGGTGTTTGGTATTGCTACATCTATTCGATAAACCACTTTCTTTATTTTGTCAATTAATTTGATATCAGGTCTATTATTATCATTATTATTATGATTATTATTAACAGCAGCAGTTTCTCCAAAATACAATTCAAAGAAATATTTTGTTTGAATGCGTGAGTGTTACAATTCTTTCATTTGAGTTACAAGTGCCTAAGATTCAACTTCTTAGATAAGCTAAGCTTTTGAATAAACGGTGGAAGAATAGTGATGTTAGCCACCCCAACAGGTTCACGGCATATATTTATGTAAAATATTACTAATAAATCAAGTTTGTATCTAGTAAATAAATTTCATTTAGAAGGTCAGTAGAAATTTTATACCAGACACATGACCTTGTCTGTGTAGTGTATATCAAAGTGCTGGATTTGGTTCCATGCGTACGAAATAAAATCTCTAATATTTGTAGTTGTAAATTACTTATTGAGTACCATGTTTTGTTACCCGCAGCTGGAAAGTAAAAATCGATAGCCAGCATATTTGTTATAAGTAAACTGTGGGTTCTTTGCTTTACGTTAACCGAAGATGTGTCTTACCATTCCCAACATTCGCACCGTAATCTCTAAATTTGGAAGAAAGTGTATACCTTTGTAAATATAGAAAGATTATTTGAAGTATGAGAAAGCCGCAACAGACCGTTTCGATCATTTTTTCAAATTAATATATCATACGGAATTCTTGCTAGAAGCTGCTTACCTCCTACGACGTTCCAATTAAGTAAATAGCAATTTATTAAGTCGGCTGTCACAAGCCTTACTACACTTATTACAAATCTTTTATTAATGGTTACCTTTGTATTTGTTTTTCTTTCTGTGTTCTGCTGTAAATGTTCAAGAAAACGTTTTCAGTCTGTAATTGCATTACTAATTATCAGTTAACTATATAAATGCACATAATTTTAAAAAGAAAACTAAATTTATTACTTGACATTTACTAATATACGACATATTTACTATAGTCGTATTGTGAAACTATTACCTAATTTTAGTAACTATCAATTTTCCATAAATGCTAAAATGAATACCAATATCTGCAACTGACAATCTAAACTAAAAATCAGCAGCAATAGCTTTCCTACGGCTAGTTCCGGGATTTAACGCTGAATACACACGATACATTCCTCCCCAACAGCTTTGATATTTCAGAATGAGAAACATCAATCTACAACCAAGCGTTCTTATGTAATAAGCATTTATTTGCTTAGATCCACCAGAATCGAATACAGGAAAATCACGTGCATTTACAGACAACATCAGTCATGTTGACTACGCCGCGCCGTGTCGAATTGTCTTCATCGCGATCTGTTATATAACCAAATAATTATACAGTGCTTTAGTAAAGTAGTGGATAAATTCGATAAAACATTTTAGAAGGGGTTTCACAGAAAATCCTCGGACACGTTAACCTTATTTTTTATGAGTGCATCTTTCCTGATAATTGTCATTTTTCGACCGTCTTTTGTTTTCGCACTATGACGTCATCGACAATTTTTTTGAATGGCATCCCGTACTTTTGTTCACGAATTTGGATACAGCACATTTATCTGCGTACGACATTGTCAAAAACGTATGACCTTGACCTTCAGTTAATTCAACCATTTTTTACAAAATAACAAAGTTTCTACTCAATAAACACTTGAAATACACTACTTTTGATAAACAAAAGATAGGTAATGCATTCTTTCAAAAAATAACTCCAAATAACTGTCAAAACCGTCTTTTTTTTAATTATTACTGGTCTACTCTAATCACTTTACCATATATTTTTGAAACTTTGGGACTGATTATTTCGAAAACTTTCCTCTTCAAGGTCATATGTTTTTGACAATATCGTACGCAGAAAAATGTGGTGTATCCAAATTCGTGAACAAAAGTATGGGGTGCCATTTAAAAAAAATTTCGATGACGTCATAGTCCGAAAACAAAAACGATCGAAAAATGACAATTATCAGGAAAGATGCACTCATAAAAAGTAAGGTTGACTTGTCCGAGGATTTTCTGTGAAAACCATTCTAAAATATTTTATCGAATTTATCCACTGCTTTACGAAAGCACTGTATAATAATACTCTGATAAATCCCAAACGCTATTTCCTGCGTTAAGGTTATTTGCCGCGCATCATTAAGTTTCAAGGTTAGTTTAATGAGACTGTAGCAAAGTATAATTATTTTGTAATTTTTGCTACACTTGCGTCAGCGAATGATAATCACATGTTGTTAACTTTTGGCACAATATGTAAATTTGAACATTCCCAAGTTCGTCGTTAGAAGAGTAACTAGCTGATTTAGAAATGAAAGCAATCATTGACTTTTTGGTAATCGTTATAAGCACGCGTACATTAGTTGATGCAGACGGGGTACAGAAAGAGTTCAATATAAATGTACGTAATAATTGACAAAAAGACTTTTACTAGAGACAAATTGATAGTTTCAGCAACACGACTATGATTTTAAATTTGGGCGAAGCGAGTTGCTTCGCTACAATAAAAACCTAATCAAACATTTCTCAGTTGTGACGTATAAATACAATAGAACCATGCCGGTTGTCAACGGAACAACTATTACAAATGTTGGTATATTAGGAGAAGATCTGGAAGTACAGGAAGTTGTGACATTTTTTTAATAGGATAGTGCATTTAGGTACTTTTTCAGATAGTTGTGCAAGTATACAAATTTATGAGTAATGAATATCGATTATTTCCAATACACTTCGAAGTAAATGCTGAAAAGGCTTTAAACGCTAATATGCTTGGCGTGCAAAGATTAACAAATTGTGGCAATTTTACTGGATTTCCGTTAATTAAGGTAAATCGTAATATGTGTGATAGTTTTGTCTATGTTACTATCAAAATTATTGTAACTGAAATGTATATCATTTCAGAACATGAGATATGACGTTTGCAATTTTTATCCAGATCAAGCAAAACTTCCTCCATTAGTACCAAGTGGTGATTACAAAATCGAAATTCAAGCAATGTTTCATTCAAATGAAGCTGCAGTTATAGCTCTATATGGAGCAGTAACACGACCGATTGGTTAACAGGTTTACATGCCGAATTAGTTTCCGTATTATAAGTTTTAGAATCTTCTTATTGTGATTAATACTGAAACTGATGCCGCCAAAAGGTGTCAATTAGTATGTATATATAAATTGTGTTATAAAGTATGGTGAATTACAATTAGTAAAAAAGTGTACTGGAACCATCATCAACATTTGATATATTCATTTTAGAAATATATCATGATTTTTTTAAAACCCTAATCAGGATTGATCATTCAATTTGCGCATAATTTTATAGAAAGAAATTAATGTAATATACTAGTTGCAACGTATTGCATTATATGATTCAATGATAACTAGTGACTCAGTATTACAAACCTGCAATTAGTGGGAAGGTTAGCTCAAAAGTTTCCAATAAAGATTCAACTGTAGATAACACTTTCCACTATTTACTACAAAAAGTTTTACAATAGCTATTTTACAGCCTTGATCAACAGTAAGTATACCAAGTCTTAGAAGCGGCTTGGCTCACGGCAAACCTTCAATAACTGGAAGTCTAACTGTGAAAACATGTCAATAAAGTTAGCCTATATCAATTTAATTACATTTTTTGGTGACGAATGAATAATCCAGAAACATTCTGAAATTCCCATATAACAAACATAATATAATTAAATAAATATCCTAACCAACAGTAAACAACTAAAATTATGAAATAATTCTTTAAAACTAAAATACCTGGGTTTTTAATCTTCACAAAAGTTCATACGTTTTAAAAAAATGTGTTTTAGTGTAACGACGTCACCAAAATTATTAATATATACCCATTATTGTATATAATTTAAATCAAGGTCATACTTTGTAGGATGGAATGAAGATAGTAGTTTAAGTATATAAAACTTTGAAAGGCGTTATTTATAAACCTAAATACGTACTTCTGCAACTAAGTTACCATCTTCAGTAGGAATTTAGACTAACTAACATGTAGAAGTACAGGTAAAGACAACCTCTGGATATAAGTTTTTCACCAAATCAGAAACGGAAGTCCAATGCAAATCTAATAACGAACAAGAAATATAAATACTAAATCCCGGGCAGGGTTCACTACGCTTAACTAATTAAGGGATTATTCCCAACAAATAAATCTCCTTATTTTTGAAAATATGAATGCTTACACGAATTTAATTTTTTTCCTGACACATCCTTTAACAATTTTAGATTTTCTAATGTACTGTATCCTGTCACGTAAATATTAAAGAAGCGTAATAGGGATGAAATACATTTGCTTTCGGATTCTTCTAACAGAAGTTCTACTAATATCCGCATTTGTACTTATATCCCTTTGACTTACATGGGGATTCTCTTAATATTATTTATTATTCTAACAGAAGGGAATATTAGTAGGAATTTTACTAACCAGGACTATTCTTTTTTTTTAATTTCTCATTCATTCATACTACCGCCCCTCCCCCTGGAAATCACTTTCGCATTACTACAGGGGTGCGGGCGTCCCTTACACACTAAACATTCATGCAACGTGCGCCCTAAACTTAACTAAGCGAAATGCGGTCGCCCCAGTCGGGATTCGATACCTCGACCGATCGGACCGAATTGCGCGTGACCTCGAGTGGCAGTGCGTATCCGCACTACTCCACCGAGGCTTAACCAGGATTACTCTATATACGAGTTACCAGTTTAATATGGCACTAAAATAAGAGTTATATTAAACATCAAGAATGTCGCGATTTCTAAACATACATTAAGTCCTTCTGTAAAAAGGTTACGTACTTTAAGTGCAAAAATAGTTGATGATTACCAGAAACAGAATACTACAAGAACACTGAAAGTCATTACAGAAAATGGATTATTCTATATACGAGTTATCAGTTTATTATGGCACTAAAATAAGAGTTATATTAAACATAAAAAATGCCCCGATTTCTAAACATACATTAAGTCCTTCTGTAAAAAGGTTACGTACTTTAAGTGCAAAAATAGTTGATGATTACCAGAAACAGAATACTACAAGAACACTGAAAGTCATTACAGAAAATGGATTATTCTATATACGAGTTATCAGTTTATTATGGCACTAAAACAAGAGTTATATTAAACATAAAAAATGCCCCGATTTCTAAACATACATTAAGTCCTTCTGTAAAAAGGTTACGTACTTTAAGGGCAAAAATAGTTGATGATTAACAGAAACAGAACACTACAAGAACACTGTAAGTCATTATAGAAGATGCTAATTACAACAACTAACTCACCAAGTTCAACGAATTTTTGCAAAACGTATTCGTTACAGTTCTGTTGAATTTTTGAGAAATGCTATACATTCTCTAGTAAAAATATCATATCCCAAAAATGATATTGGCGCCCTCTAACATATGGCTTAGCAGGAATCCAAACAACAACCATACAGTGTGTTGACTTGAATACACTTCATAGGAAACATACATTTGTTTGGTTGCCAGATTGTTGTGTTATTTTCATATTTGCCGCTTTATATGAATTGATTTCTTAATTTGTTTTAAATTGTTTGCCACTTCGTCAGAATTAATAACGTTATTTTAATTGCAGTCTTATTTTGGGTTACCATTTCTATTTTGTCTTTCGAAGTTTGAGATATGTTCACAGTTTCTTTTGTGTCAACATTGCAGACTCTTGTTTTTTTCTCCGCGCTTGACCTCGGACGCTTCCGAGAACGCACGTGTCCGTTTTCGTTCTAGAACTTTTACATAACATTTGGAAATATGGTGCAATCTTTTGGGGGAAAGTGGAGATTCCCGTTGCGTTTTTAAGGCAGTCAATTTTCGATCTCTGGTGACTCCGGTTCTCCGAGAACTCCATCAATCGGGAACCGTAATTACGTTAAGTGCTGCAGGGGCGGCTTCTGAATTTTTTTCGAGGGGTATCCGTTACGTGTGTTTCGTTTCGCTGTTTTACCAAGGGGTATAAATAGACCTTCGGCTACTGCCGGATTTATGGGAAGCACTGGATTTAACCCCCGGTAAAGCCAATTCTTGGGGAATTGACCGATCGCCGTTGGACGGATAAATTGCGAAGCCCAGCACCCGTCGGTCAGAAGCTATTTTTTTTTATACCATCGAAGAGTCCTGTCTTGCTTTCAAGTTAGCAGCCTGTTGAAATCGCTGTTATATTGTGCCTGCCTCGCTTTAAGCCATCCACCGGAATTCAAGGTAAAAACATCCAGTTTTGTGTTGTGATAAGGAAACCTTTTTTTTGTTCACGTTAACTTGCAAACTTCAAATTTAACTTCATGTAAATCCAACAAAAAACGACCTTCAGTCGCCATATGTGGTGTTAGTGGTTTATTATCAAACTACCAGATTATATTCTGTTATTTTTGTGAACTTTCAGCGTCACTGGTGGTACGCAGCTGTATGCATAATGTAAATCCCGTTGCACCAGTGGCGGCGAATCTTTTTCCTGAACGTTCAAAAATTTAAATTATGTAGTTCAAACTTATAGCGTTATCACTTGTCATTTTATTGTATTGTCATATTTTAACCGTTTAATTATATATGTGTTAAAAGTTTACTGCCTCTTATTGTGTCTTTTGTACTTGTTTATGTAAGAATCTTGCAAGCTTTAAATATATAAGAGGAGGCACAATAATGGTAAATTCCATTCCCGTAAGCTGTTGGCTTCTCGGAATTCCACGAGGACCTACAAACAGCTGGACTTGGAAGGTTGCGCCCACTTATTTTGACTCGCCCTGTACACAACTAAAGATTTTCTCCCATAAGCGATTTTCACGAACTCCCCCTACTCGTCTGAGCTAAGCTGTAGGTCGTTTTCCATCCATCTGGTTACGGGTCGTCGAAAAAGCTCGATTGGCCCGTAATAAGATTTCTAGGTCGTCAAACCGGGACAATGATCAGCTAACGAAAAGAAACAGATAGAAAGGAAAAGTGATATTTAAGCATGCAAACATCGAACTATTGTATGGAATACGTTTATTAAGAACAAAAACAAAAAACAAAACAATCTCAAAACTCAACGTACAAATTACGTACTTAATAATTATACAAACAGTGCTGACAATACTGATTATATTGATTATATGTATATGTATAAGGAATATATTTTTTGGTAAAATGGATTGGAATAACTTCGAAGGACTGACGAACAGTAAACTCTCCTGCTCGGCAAGACTCCAAACAGCTGAAGAATGTTCAAATGTTTAAACCATGTTGAAAGCTTCTTAGTTGCATGCTAGAATTTTGCAATTGCTTGATTAAGATTATTAGCTTGGGTAAGCACATACGTGTCATTCGCAAAGGTAGCTACCGTTGCTTTAATCTCTGGTAAGTCTGACGGGTATAAATTGAAGAAAACTGGGCCCAAAATGCTGCCCTGCGGGATTCCGGCACGAGAGTTTTTGTTTTCTGACAGCGTTGAATTAATTTTAACAGAAAAATTTCCATTGTTTAAGAAGGAGAAAATGATTGATTTAGGTAGGTAGGCATAGCAATATCTAGGATATTCTTCTTAAGGCCATCTATCCATATCTTGTCGAATGCCTGTGCGACGTCGAGAAAGATCGCTGCGGTGTACTGTTGGTTTTGAAATCCGCGTTATACTAGTCCGCTGATCCTTTAGAGCTTATGGCTTGTTAAATGGCCTTCTCGAAAACCAAATTGGTATTTGGGCAGCATGTTAAGATTATGAATATGCACTAGTAAGCGACTATGGATGGTTTTTCTAAGTAGCTTTGATAGTGATATCAGAAAGTTTATGGGTCTACAGCTGCTTATTTTATTTTTTACCAGGTTTTCCAAACATGAGAAAATTTGCATGTTTCCAGGATTGGCGGAAGTATCCTAGTCGCATGCAGGTGTTAAAAATGTGTTGGCTATAACCTTCGTAGGGAGGTATTGTTACGGGTCAAACGAGCTTTTTCGTCGACCCGCAACGGGATAGGTGGAAAAAGGCCTGCAGCTTAGCTCAGAGGAGTAGGGGGAGTTCGCGGAAATGGTTGTGTACAGAGTAGATCAAAATTAGCGGGCGCCACCTTCCAAATCACAGCTGATTGTAGGTTCTCGTGGAAGGCCGAGAAGCCGGCAGCTTACGGGAATCGAACTCACCTTTATTGTGCCTCCCTCCTGTTTAGAAAGCTTGCAAAATTCACGCACGCACAAATACAAATTATTAATTAACAAGAGGCAGTAAGTTTTCGAACACATATAATCAAACTATTAGAAATGACACAATACAAAAAAAGGACAGCAAATGATGATCTCGTAGTTTAATAATACAAACCGTTGATTTGAACGTTCAGGGGAAGAACTCGCCGCTGCTGGGGCACGATATTTACATTCTTCAAACAACTACGTGGCCAGAGGCATCGGAGTTTACACGCATAACACAATATATGTATAAGAGATTACTCTTTACAATTAGCAGCGCAAACAAAGACAATCGGCGACTGACGGTCGGTTAAACAAAGTTCAATTACGTTGAATTTTACAAGTTAGCGCGTAAAAGGTTTCTTTTCACCACACAAAAAAACTAGTTCTTTACTTTAGCTTCCGATGAATGGCATAGAGAGAGATAGGCACAATTTCGCCAAAAAATGCCAAGCAAAAATCTTTACCCTGCGAAGATTCAATGATCCTCCCTGCATACAAATAGATTACGAAGAAATAGCCTGGAATGCCAAACATAGCGCTGTTAGATATTTGGGAATATATCTCGATACACGCCTAAGTTGGAAATACCACATCAACCAGAAACTGACCCAATGCTGCAATATACTAAGGCAATTATATCCACTCATAAATCGTAAATATACCCTCAGAATCGAATGCACAGTGCTATTACACAAAACCCTGATACCACCTCTAACATTGTATGCAGCTCCGGTTTGGTATAATTCCTCCAAATCCAACATTCATAAAATACAACGCTTCCAAAATAAGGTGTTAAGAAATGCTGTGAACACACCCGGTATGTTCCTAATTCTCAACTGCATGATGAGCTAGGCGTCCTACCACTTGATCAGTTTATTAAAAAAATGTGCGGAAAATTTTATCGTAAACTCAAATGCTTGCAGTGGCGCAGTTTATTATGAACTCTTTAAAACGAACATCCACACCAGACCTCAACGCAAGCTACCACAAGACTTTATGTTAACGAATCAGTTAGACGATTAAACTATCACCAATCAACATTTCCGCAGCCATTTCTCTGTCGCACAATGCTATAGTCTAAGTTAATATTACTTATATTTTTATTCTACTTACCTATTCTATGCATAACAAATATTGTTTGATGATATGGTAATCAATTAAAATTTAAAAAAATGGAATACATTTTTGGGAACGATAACAAAAATCACAGAAATAATCTCACAAATCTTACAACTCAACACAAAAATCACAGAAACGAAACTGACCTTCAATTTCTTTCTATTGGCCTTTCTTAATAGAACCTTATTAGTTAATAAGTAATCGTGAAATTTGCAATAATTAAATCAGCATTTTCTAGACACTGAAGAGTGAGTACTTTCAACAGTATTGTTTGAAAGTTCATTTCTCTCGTCCGTCCATTGTATTTCCATCAAAGAAAATATTCTCTCCGCGTTACCGTTGTTACCTGGTATGGAACAAATATGTTCGCACATGCAATATAAATCTTTATATAGCTCGAGAAATTCCGTTCCTAGTTTCGAAAATACAACTACCCATTTTTCTGAAGCTATAT
>JABXWE010044982.1:0-18676 GCA_014611495.1 Limonius californicus | reverse complement strand
CGAAATCAACAAAGCGCGACCACACGGAACGGCCAAGAAGTATATATAGCTCCAGCAGAAACGAACGTCAACAGTCGTATTACAAGAAGCATCAGCAGAAAGTTATCCGACAAGACCTGAAGATGGCAAATGTGACTTTGCCGAAACGTCCTCAAGACAACCAGCCCGGTCCGCCCCAGGACCAAGAAATTGCTACGCGGAAGAATTCCTGGAAACCAACCACAGCATATATATATATACATACATATGTATCGCTAATGTTTATTCCCAGTTAAACTTGTACAGTTAAGAATTCATTTACAGTAAATGACGTTAAATTCATGTGGCAAAGGGGTATGGACACATCAGATAGTTGGATCTATGTATGTTTTGTGTTTTTCTTCCACTCAAAAAAATTTCAGCTTGTAGTTTCCAGAAATATGCCCTATACACGAATCAAGTACACAAGTAAACACAGTTTGAACTATTCTTAAATTTGTTGAAAAATCAGATGGTTAGTTCAATTTTATTTTAAATAGGTGAGATTTAGGTTGCCGTTTTGGCGTGTAGGTATTTAACCCATCAGCATTTTTCTGCTACATGACACTGAAATACTATTGATCAAGCTACACTACTTTCCTTCTTAGAAAAGAAAGTACTTTATCATTACTAGTAGACTATTTAGTGACACACACCCTGCATTATTTATAAATACTGCTTCATTCTTTATTCTCATAAAATGAATAACAACGTTATTTCGCTGGTTAGATGTTTTCATAAACAAGCAACTGCTTGAATTGCATAAAAAAACAATAACGATTAGTTGCTGTTATTACTTTAAGTACATGCTTATCCGTATCTGTATGATTATTTTTATCCACTTACTAAAAGCTTTGTTTATTTAAGTGGGTTTTGTGTTTTTATAATTATATTATCTCAAAAACGTACTTACCATATGTAAAGTTCTTCAAATTGAAATCCTGGCAACAACAGAATATGTTCTAAAGAAATATGTTCCTTGAACTAATAAACAAAATTTATATTTATTATGGGCCAATACCATATATGATCTATTAGAAAATTAAAAATTGAAATATGTACTTTTAACCAATAGGTATATATATAGTTGGATATCAATTGGCTAAAGATGCGTAACTAGATATCGTGATTTGAGCATCTTAATTGATTAGAATTTATTGTATACATCGTATACATACACAGGTCCCAGGGTTAATAGCCAATGCTGTTGATGCCCTGTAAAATTATTGTCAATAATTAAGTAAATAGGTACATGATAATCATGACGTGGAAATGTTAGTTTTTCGACTTTACTCAATCAAGTATACAGGTTTACTGTCCAATAACTAAAATCGTAGTAGTAACGCTATTCTGTTATTAGACACTTTGTTTTAGATATAAATAATGGAAATATCCAAAATACCTAAGGTGTAGTTATTGTAATATAGCTTTAACTTACCTTAGTTACCCGCTCAATGCTATATGTTAAAAAAGCCCCAATGTACGAGGGGATATTAATAAGTAGTTAGCCTACCATATAAAACGCCACAATATTTCAAAACTAAATTTTATTTATTCAACACAATCTTCTTTAAGACTTATACATTTAACAGAACGCTCATAAAGTACTTCTAAGCCATTTAAAACAAAATCTTTGCCTTGGTCTGCAACTCACTCCTCAACGCCACATATTGCTTCGTCATTTGTCGAAAATCTTTTACATATGTTTTTTGAGTTTTGGGAACAAATAATAGTCCAATCAATTTCATCAATTGTTTGCTGCGCAATCACCGACTTGTGAGCAGGCGCGTTGTCTTGCAAAAAGAACACACCTCTGGCAAGTTTTCCGCAGCGATTTTCCACAATATTCTTACGTAATTTAGTTAGCAACTCGGTATAATATGCTCCCGTGATAGTTCTACCCCGGTCCAAATAATCTATCAGAATTATCCCATCTTTGTGCCAGAAAACTGAAGCAAGAATCCTGCCAGCCGATTTTTGAACGAGGAATTGTTTGGGTCGTGGAGAACCAACATGCTTCCACTGTTTGGATTGCTCTTTAGTCTCTGGATCATAGTGATGGATCCACGTTTCGTCCATAGTAACTAAAAAGTTTAAGGAATCTTCTGCAAACCAGCGGCAGATTTCCTTTGACGTTATCAATCGAAAGCGCTTCTGATCAACGTTCAAGCATCTTGGAATCCATTTGACCAAAAGCTTTTGTCATACCCAAGTCGTGATGAATGAGGTGACACACACGTTCATAGGAAATGTGCAATGCTTCTGCAATATTCTTAATCCCAATACGTCGATTTTCTATCATGGACAGAATCAATGTTTTCCGAAGAAATTGGTCTTCCAGGCCGCTGCTCATCTTTCACATCTGATCTTCCTCTTTTATATTCCGCAACCCAGTTTAATAGTGGCGTATAAAAGACACTGATCACCTAAGGTTTCTATTATATCAGCAAAAATTTTTGCCCGATAACCCTTTCAAAAATAATTACTTAATAACTAACCGAAACTCGATTTTTTCTCAAACTCTATCTTTTTCTCAGACATGCTGTTTTCAAAAATTCTCAGTTTGATCACCGTTCAACTTATGGATGTCAAACTTTGACAACTTATTTATAAAACATCATATCTGTAACTAGATTCACTTTTCTTTACTAGTAACTTTCTTAGATATAAATACCCCCTCGTAGCACCACTTTCACAAATGTATTAAGAAAAACACAAAAAGGACAGTTTAACATATAGGTTAATCAAAACGATGTGTATAAGGTGTTACGGGCCAATCGAGCTTTTCCGACGACCCGTAACGAGATAGATGGAAAAACGCCTACAGCTTAGCTCAGATGAGTAGGGGGGAGTTCGTGAAAATCGCTTATGGGAGAAAATCTTTAGTTGTGTACAGAGCGAGTCAAAATAAGTGGGCGCCGCCTTCCAAATCCAGCTGAATGTAGGTCCTCGTGGAAGGCCGAGAAGCGAACAGCTTACGGGAATGGGCCTTACCTTTATTGTGCCTCCTCCTATATATTTAGAGCTTACAAAATTCTCACACAAACAAATACAGAGTACACAAAAATAAAAGAGGCAGTAAATTTTAAAACACATATAATGAAATTATTGGAAACGACAGTACAACGAAAATGACAGGCAAAAATGATTTTATAATTCTAGATTACAACAGAGTACTTTGAACGTTCAAGAAAGGGGGAACTCGCCGCCCATGGCCAATGGTATTTAAAATCTTTTAATTCTGCGTGGTCAGTGGCGTCGAGTATACAGGAATCATACAATCTAAACGAAATTACTTTGTACAAATATTAGTGCAAAAAAAAAGATTTGCGACTGAAGGTCGCTTTTTGGTCCAACAAAACAAAGTTTAATTAAGTCAAATTTTGCAAGTCGCGCGCAAAAACACAAAAACTGGTCTGTTTTTACCTTAACTTCCGGTGGAGGCAGGCACAATTCCGGGAGGGTTGATTTCCAGATGTAGGTACAGTCGAGAAAGGGGTATTTTCCCGGTCCGGGAAACAATGTAGAAGGCCTCAGGAAACCACGGGGGGACGAAACGTGGGTAAGTATGCTCCTTGGGATGTAGATTATTCCCAAGAATCACCTTTTCACGGGTTCAAACGCTTTTTATCCGAATGAAACGAAGAAAAAAACAATCACAATTGATTGTTCTGTAATCAGACTACGCTGTTAAAACTGATATAGACCCGACTCAATTTTGTCGAAATGATACTAATTGCCGAAAGCAATATTCTGTACGATACTTAATTAAACAGGTGCCACGAAAAAAAACCCGCTCTACATGAACGTTCGTCGATTTATTTACGGCCCTTCCCTTAAGATGTAATTTGGGAAAAACCGGAACCAGGAACGGTCGAAGGCTGACTGACGTAAAAACGCAAAGGGAATCTCCACTTCCCCCAAAAAAAATTGCACCATATTTCGACATGTGATGAAATGTTCTAGAACGAAAATTAACTCGTGCGACCTTCTAGACGAGTCCGAAAACGTCTCCTAAATATTTACCACTGTTTAACAAAGACATTCCTAGAAATCCCGTCTGAACGGCAAAAAAATATCTTACAAAGAAAAACCTTGAACAATTCTGAAAGGAAAATACTAACAAAACTTAACAACGCTCAATTCTACAAAGACGCAACGTAACCAAAACTGTATCCAACCTACAAACGGCAATTAAAATAGCGTTATTCATTCTTACGAAGCGGCAAACAATTTAAGAAATTAATTCATTTAAAGCGGCAAATTTGAAACGAACATAACAAAGGTTTGCAAAAAAATTGGCGGGAAAGTTGGATCAACAGAAACGAGAGTAAAGTGCTGCCATCCAGGATAAAATGATCGAATGATCAAAAACAAACCTACTACTAATATTACAGGGTTCAAAAGGAAAATGTTCAATAACTAGTATGTGTTTAATAACTGTATGCTTAGCTCTACAATTATTTCTTTTTGTAACAGAACGCACTACATTTTTAAATATTTACGTTTCCCTGATTGTTCTTTACTGAATTTTTTAATGGAACATCCTGTATTTTTATCTTATAGCGTTTCCTTGGTTGTTTTTTTTTCTTGTAACACTTAAATGTTTAACTTTTTTACAGCTTCTTTCTTGTACTAAATTGTACACTAAGAACGGTTTAACTTAATTTTTCTTAAAAGGATTCTAAGGATTCCCATACGTGTGGTTTTAACAGAATTTCCTAAATATGTTTCCAAAAATATCATTTATACAAATTTATACCGCCACACAAAATTTCCCAGCTCGGCTTGCAACCGGGATGTTAATGCTAAAAACCTTCTCTGGAATTTCTGTCGTTCGGATTCGACGTTAGGTAGGTCCCCCGTGTTTCTACCTTAGCGCAGAGGAGCAACACGTGACAGAGAAGAGACCGATGCCCAGCAGTGGGACGGAAAGGCTGTTGATGATGATGATGATACCGTTTCTTAAGAGATGAACCATCCACGAGAGTTATAGTAAAAATCACTTTTATTTTTTTCCCAGTTATTCCAAACGGTTTAGGTAAATATGCGCCCAATTTGATACAGTTACGGAGTTTAAGCCGTTTAAAACATTTTCAAAATTTCCGAGCCAATTTTAACGCATTGCTCATATATCAACATACCCTTGGTTGAATTACCTGAGTATTACGCGCAAAGTAGAGCATCGTTAGCTAGAATATCATTTAAATAAATGTAGAAACTAAATAACGTGGAAGTATTCATTTAAAATAATTAGCAGTATCTATTCTTGTAGAACGCTATATCTCTGCAATAAATAGTTAAAACATTTTGATTTTGCTTAGAGAGAGGACGTCTAGTAATTTAATGATCTTGGGGGGAATTTAATTTAACTTATTTGTACATTATAAGAGGAAAATCTCACAGTACAAGAAACAACTTTTAACATCAATGCACTGGACACGAAAAGTTCAGTTTCGTATTTTATTTTACAGTTGATACATGCCACGTTCTTGAAATAGGTTTATTGGTAATATTATCATGAATACGATCCCGATCCCACTTCAGTTGGTTCCCTTACAAAATTCTCAATTATTGGCACTCAATCAAGTGAAATCTAAACAGTATTTTAATAGAAGTATTTATTATTTTTCACCAAACATTTTAGAGATTTTTCAGGCAACCTAAGACCTACTAAGATAATATATTAAACATAATTCGAAAAATATGCAATCAGAGGAACTTGAATGTGAAACACATTCAAAAATTTACCATTAGAAAACATCACCTATATTTTTAATATTTATATATTAAAAGCTGTCACAGGCCATTTAGGCCCATAGCTGTATGACATTCCTCCATTCTTTACGGTCTTTGGCTTTGTCTCTCCAGTTTCTTACTCGCTTTTCTCTCAGGTTTCCTTCTACTGGCTCCAACCATCTGTTTCTTGGCCATCCTCTTCTTATGGTCCCTTCCATATTTATTTTGAGTACTCCTTTCGGCATTCGTGTGTTGTCCATCCTCTCGACATGACGCAGTCATCTTACTCGTTGGGCAAGCACAAATTGTGTTATTTCTTTTGCTCCATGTAACTGACGCAGCTCGTCATTACTTCTTCTTTCTCATCTTTCTGCTGCTCTCCTTCCTCCGTAGATTCTCCTTAGGATTTTTCGCTCCCATACCTCTATCTTTTCTTTATCTGCCTTGTTCATCACCGACGTTTCACACCCGTACGTTATAGTCGATCTCGCGTTTTATACACCCTCACTTTCGTGTTTCGCGATACCCTTAGAATTTATTATTGCGCTTAACGCACCTGCACATCTATCCCCCTTCACTAGCGTGTTTTCAAATTCTTTACTGTTGTTTTCATTTTCTGTAATTACAACGCCTAGGTAGGTATAGCTCTGCATTCTGTCTACTTTCATTATCGTGTTGTTTTCCAGTGTGATTTCAATTTTTTCTGTTGCTGTTCCCGTTGTGCTACCCATCATCATATTTAGTTTTCCTTTCGTTAATTGTTAGCCCAGCTTTTCTTGCTGCTCTTTCCAGATTCTTTGATATTTTCTTTGGTTCCTTTGGTGATCTTGCTAACAGTGTGATATCGTCCGCATATGCTAGACACTGGTAACTCTTGTTCGTTACCTTCCCTGTTTTATTTATCCCACTTTCTCTTATTACTTTCTCTAGTAATGGGTTGAAGAGTGGCGTAGACAGCGGACCCCTTGCCTTAGGCCCTTCTTGACGCTGTACGGTTCTGACAGCATCCCATTTGCCTTAACTGTATTATCTGTATTATAGGAGCCCGATAACATTCCGTTTACTAACTAAATTAACTCACGTGGTATCCCTAATTCTTCCATCGCCTGAATTAATTGGCGTCTTCTTATCGAATCGTAGGCTTCTTTGAAGTCAATGAAGATAGCATGGATTTCCGTATTGTATTCATAACAAGTGGTCTGTATTTCTATCAGTGTGAATATTTGGTCAGTTATCGACCGGTTTTTCCTCAACCCGCCCTGATATTCTCCAATTGCCTCCTCGGCTAATTCCTGAGGTCTATTTCTCACAACTGTGGCCAGTATTTTGTAGACTGCATCCAATAGCGCGATACCTCTATAGTTTCCACATAGGGTCTTCTCACCTTTTCTGTATAGTGAGATTAAAACCGCTTTTTTCCACCGATCTGGCATCATCCTCTGTCTCCATATTTATTTAATTAGATCATACACGTACTTGGTCGTTCATCACTACACCCCCGTACTTTATGAATTCGCCTGCAATTCCATTTCCTCCTGCGCTCTTTTCATTTCTCTTTTTTCTTATTACCACTTGTACTTCTTCTCTTGTTGGTTCTTGTATTCCCCCTGTGCCATTTATCTCTACTTCTTCGACTGTGCCTTCCTCTCTTTTTTCAGTTTCTTCTTTTAGGGTTTCTTCAAAGTGCTCTTTCCATCTTTCTATTATCTCTGTTTCTATCGCTAACAGGTTACCATCTTTATCTTTGCAGAATAACTGTCTTTGTTGGAATCCTGTACGTGTGTTTTTAATGCGTTGATAACAGTTCTTTATCTCTATTTTTGTACTTATCTTCTATCTTCTCTTGTAACTTGTGTGTTTGGAACGCTCTTTTCTCTATTCTGTACACATTTTTTCTTTATCGCTTTTGCTGTCGATACTTTTCTTCGTCCCCTGCTGATCCGGATTGAAGCATCTTTTCTCTTGCTTTTTGCCATTTATCTTGAGATATTCTACATTTGTCGTTGAACCATCTTTCTATTTTCTTCCTCATTTTCTTTCCTACTACCTCCTCCGCTACTGTTTCTATTATTTTCTCTAGGTTTTTCCACTTTCTTCTAACCTCTCGTTCTTTCGTTCTCTTTTCGAATTCTTCTCCAATTCTATCTTGATATCTGGCTCTTGTCTCGTGTTCTAGTAATTTTTCTGTGTAATTTTTTCCTGTGCTTCTTTGTCATTATTTTTAATAATGACCTTAATTCTTTGAGGCGTAATATTTACTAGGTTCTGGCAGTCTTATGTAGTAAAGGAACTTCGATGGGGCAGTGCGAATACGCGCTGTCAGTCGAGGTTACGGTGAAATGCGGTCCCATCGGCCGCGTGGTGAAACCCCAGCTGTGCCGACAGTATTTCACTTAGTTAAGTTTTGGGTGCATGTTGCATGAATGATTGGTATGTAAGGGACGTGCACTCCCCTGAACTAATGCAAAAGCGGTTCGTGGGGGGGAGTATGAATGAATAAAAAAAAACAGTCTTGTGTATCCAATTTATTCCACATTTCTTGAAGTTTTTATGCCTCAGTTCTGGGATTGATCAAGCGGGAGTTACAAGCAATCATTTCCTCGTTTCATGCCAAAGTGTCTCAATCGGGGACAGGCCAGGCCTACTCGAAAACTACTCTAAAAATGGAATAGTGTAATTTGAAAACCATTTTGAAGCTTTCTTTGACATATAGCTGCGTCTTGTTGAGAAATAAAATCCTCCACCGAGACCAGAGCTTCTTCTCTTCCATTATTGGCAGCAAAAACTCTTTTAAGATATTTCAATAATTTCTGTTTTAACAATCCCATCAATATAGTACAGTTTTCCTACTCCACTTGCAGACATTGAGCTCCACACCATAATAGGCGATGGAAATTTCACTTTCCTTTTTTAACAATTTGGATGGTACACTTAATTTTTTTACGAATAACTCGGCTCTGGCTGTCACCTACACAAACTTCAAACGGAGACTCATCGCTGTTCAGACTTCCAATTAGTATATTCTTTTATCCATTGCAATCTGGTTTTCTTTTGCTTCAGTCTCGACGGTGGCTTCAATATTTTTTTTAATTTACATTTAGACAGCAGTTGGAAAATATTGCCTTACGTATTCTAAATCCCAAGTTTTGAGCTTCTCTATGACACGTAGTTAGATCTGAACACACGTCTTTTCACATCAGAGTATACTCAATTGACCGTAGTTGGCACGCCCGTTTTCCCTAATTATTTTTTTCAGTGCCCGTTTGTCAGCGTCTGTTAGTTTAGATTTTTTTCATGTAGCGAAGCTTTGAGGCAATTGAACTTACTTTGTCTAATCGCACAATATTTGTAACACTATATCTTTATAAACATAATAATCTCCTAATTCCGGAATTTGATTTTCTGGTTTTTGATCAGATAATATAAATTACTCAAATTTGTTCATCAATATCTTTTCCTTTGCCGTTTTTAAGGACTAAAGTAGTTTTAACACGTTTGCTAAGCTACTGCCAACAAGCAAGAGTTGTTCTGTCGTGCCTTTACATACTCACCATGATTGTCCTTTAATTTTATAAATAGTACTACAAATACGTGGACGCATAAAACACTTTATTTCCATCAATTTCATTTTTATGATAAAAATTAAATATTATTGAATGCATCTTACTATATGTAATCAGATAAGGTTTTAATATCAATATTCAGTCCGAAAACAAATAAAATAGCAGCTGATTTTACATTTTTTAATGATTTCGAAAGAAATTGAATTTGGGCCAACTTGGGCTAATATATGTGCGTCAGAGCGTATATTAAAAATTGTCGTTGTTGCAGGGGATTAAAATGATTAGACAAGTTTCTGTCTTCTTTCTTGTGATATATTGTTATGGATCACAAAGTTACGGAATTATGGGTAAGATTTGTATTCAACATTAGTGCTATTGATAGATATACTTTACAGCTTGACGTTTATGAAAGTATCCACCATATAATTGTCTTCTATTTTTAGAGGATACTAATTTAAACCCACCGGATATTCCGGACATCTTGGATTCTGTATTGTTTAATGATGACGAGCATCCTTGCAGCAGGCCGTGTACCAACGGAGGTCCACTCATGGTTTGCAAATATAATTTTACTATAGAATGGTATCACACATTGAGTAAAGCTTGTTACGACTGTCCATACATTGCGAATGATTGTACAAGGCTACACTGCATACCAGGAGATGGGAATGAACGACCTGTAATTGTAATTAACAGACAACTGCCTGGACCAGGTGTGCAGGTACATAGTTAAAAGATTATCACATTCCAACATTTCAGATTAAGTTATTGTCATTAACAGAAAACATAAATTACTAGTATGCCAACGAGGTTAATACAGCATTTCTCTTGTTCATATTCAGAAACAATTCTTTCTCTTTCAGATCTGCTTGGGTGATGAAATCGTTATAGACGTACAAAATGCACTTTCTGAGGAAAGTACCACCATTCACTGGCATGGGCATCACCAACTGGACACACCCTACATGGATGGCGTTCCTTTCATCACTCAATGCCCCATTCAACCTGCCAGTACATTTAGGTATCACTTTAAAGCAATTCATCCTGGTACCCATTTCTGGCATTCGCATTCTGGCAAGTTTAAATGACACTTTTAACCAGAGCAGGATTATCATTTTTTCTTGTAGGATTACAGCGTGGAGACGGTGCCTTTGGGGCGCTTGTTGTTAGAGTTCCTGAAAATGATGATCCTCATGCTAATTTATACGATTACGATCTTCCTTCACACGTCTTGCTACTACTTGATTGGAATGCAGAAACAGGAAGGACCAAGTACATAACACAACATCATAATGGTGGTGATAACCAACCTCAAACGTTGCTGATCAATGGTTTGGGCAGGTTTAGGAAGTTTGATGTACGAACTAACACAACCTTTTATTCACCAACAGCCAGATTTGTCGTAGAAAAGGTATGACCGCTTTGTTTTCCTACAAACCAGTTACTATCCTTATTGTACAGGGATATCGTTACCGATTTAGACTGATAAATGCCGAGGTTTTAAACTGTCCTATTGAGATTTCTATAGACAACCATACTCTCACTGTTATAAGTAGTGATGGGCATGACTTTGTCCCAGTAAAAGGTGTGCAGTGACCAGATCTTGTATTAATTTCAAATAATAATGCTGTTGTGTTTAGCGGAGTCTGTAGTTACATATGCTGGTGAAAGATTTGATTTCATTGTCAATGCGGATCAATCACCTGGATTGTATTGGATGCGATTTAAAGGACTTGTGGAGTGTTCCGTAAAGCTAACGCATCAAGGAGCAGTTTTACAATATGAGGGAGCTTCTGATACTGATTACCCTGAAGGGGAACTTAGCTACGAGGAAGCACATAAAGAGGGATTGGTGAGTTTTCTGATATATATATTCAATACCGCGAAATATGCTCCCTTAAAAATTATTTTCGTAATATTAAAACTATTTTCATAAAAATACCTTAATACAATTTTCATTATTTTAGCAAATTAACGCACTCAACACAGGCACTGGTGAAAATGGCACCAAAAATATTGTGGAACTAGAGTCGCTGGATGAATGGGATATAAGTTTAAAAGAAACTGCGGACTTTAAATACTTTCTGTCTTACGATTTTTATGGACTTGATAATCCTCATTTCCACTTTTCAGGTGCATACGGATATTTAGAAGGTAAAAAATACTAATATTTCAATGAATAAATAATCATATTACGCAAACATTGCAGTTAATCCGGCAATGAGAGTTTTTACTCCCCAAATAAACCACATTTCTATGAAATTTCCTCCAATTTCCTTATTATCAGGAAGAGAACAAATCGATATGAACTCATTCTGCAATAGATCAACTATTAGTCCAAACTGTACTTCGGATTACTGTGAATGCACACATGTGGTGCAGGTAGGTAACCAATATAGGTATCATTTTGTTAGTGTTATTAAAATTGACAATAATTTTTTAGGTTCCATTAAATTCAGTTATAGAATTCGTTCTCGTAGATCTGGGATTTGCTTTAGCTTCCAATCATCCTATTCACCTTCACGGACATTCCTTCAGAGTTGTAAGTATGGAAAAGGTAGGCGATAATGTTACGGAAGAAGAAGTGCGAAGATTAGACGAAGAAGGGCTCATTAAACGCAACCTTGTAAATCCCCCCATAAAGGATACAGTAACTGTTCCGGATGGTGGATTTACAATTGTGAGATTCCATTCTTCTAATCCAGGTATGTTAGAGCTTGAAAGTTTTCACATCATTTCCACAGTTTCATCTTCGAAATTATTCTGTTTTATTTTTATACTACGGGACTTGATACAGTGTAAATTATTCAATGAGCATTACGAAAATTTATGATGTCATTTGTTTAAAACATTACAACACTTTCGCACGTAAACAAATGGTGTTATAAATATCCATGGAACACAAAATTAGCTATTATAGTCCAACTACAATACTATTACTTTTCTTGAATTTTCGAAGTTTCTATTTCGTCTTAACACAAGTTTTGGTTCTTTTTAGTATCCTTTTTTTTCCATACAGCGTAAATACCGCCTATAAATTGATCTCATACTATCTAATTTTGAAAACTAAAATATTTTAATTTCCTGTTGTTTCATTCAGGTTACTGGTTACTTCACTGCCACGTTGAATTTCATGTTGAGTCAGGAATGGCTCTAGTTGTGAAAGTTGGTGAGCACGAAGATATGCTACCAGTTCCACCAAACTTTCCAACTTGTGGTAATTACAAGCCGGATTATTAAACCGCCATATTGCAACACTAAAGAATTAATTCTGCAAGAACTAATATCTTTTCATTTTATGATACTGTCGTTTTGTGAAGATTACTGGCTTTAATTATGAATTTTGCTTTAAAATTGTGATACTTTTCAAGTTAATATTTTGTGATACAATTAAGTTATTATGTGTTCTTGGGGAACAGAAATATTAGAAATAATTGCTTAGAAAAATATATTGTATAAAAATAATACCAATGTTCTCTACTAAAATACAAACATAGTTAGAATTGCAAGAGACAGCAGATCCCAAGGAAGAAGGAGCATAGGACGTCCCAACAAGAGATGGAGGGAGGGAATAACATTAATCAAACAAAGACACGATACAATCTGGATGTAACAAGCTAATAGCTTAACAGAAAGAAGAAGAAGAAGAGAGAGAGAGAGAGAGTTAATTTCTTTGTGTGTTTCTTTGTAGCAGAATTTTTGGGAAGCCAACCTATAAGTATTCGATTTTTTTTTTAATTTACCTTAGATAGATATATTTACTAGACATTCAGTCACAGTGCACACATTACGCGACAGTTGCCAATGTAGTGAAGTATCAAATAAAGTAAGATAACAAGATTTTTTTAGTGATAAATATAGATTATATAATTGTTATATATAATGCTATTACGATAACATCAACAAAAAAAACTAATTTTATGGCCACTTTAATTATAAAACTGATCATTCTTCGTTTAAAATAATGAAACTCCGGCTACGTTTTTATGCCGATTTTTACGTTTTCTTTGTACATCCCCCGCGCCCCCCTCGTGGATGTTAGAACCGCCTTCGCCGGCCGTTAATGCGCCGTACTTATGCGAACAGATTGAGCTAGCGATTGACCCGCTGCGATGATGTGGCCACGTGCTGGACGTTCGTATTCCGACTTTGGACGCCCCTGACGACCGAACGGTACGAGTAACGGGAAAGTGCCATAAGGAAAAGTTGTTGTTCTCGACAAGGCCAACAACATATCCAGACCGCAAATCGCTCCGGCCAAAAAACATTTTCCGGGTGCCTTCTTTTTTCCATAAACTACTGATTTTCAATCATCTGTCATTTCCTTCTGGATGTATATTTTTTATGAAACTCAAGGATCAAGCGTAGAATTAAAATGCCTTTCACTTTCACTTACCAATTTTCGGTATTTATGAAAATACATATACAAAATTTGATGTTTTTTAAGGAAGAAGAACAAAGATCTTGCGATCAAAGTTTAATAATAAACTTTTCTGAACATAAAGCTGTCCGCAAATATGACTATACTTTGATTTTCAAATACGTGTAATAAGAAACATAAGATAATACATGTCATTTTATAATCTTTCGGCCTCTTCGTCCCGGCATCTTTTTTCTTCTTGTGGAATGGATGTGGTCCTGGTGGATTGCTGTTAGCTGATTGGTTGGCGGATGCTGGTTCTTGATTCTTGATTCCTGGTGAGGTGGGTTTCGTTTTCCTTGCTTCTGACTCTGATGTTGCGAATTATCTGAAATTAGAAATTAGGATTCGTGTAGTACATGCTCACCTCATTGTTAGTGGAGTTTCTTCCACTAAGGTAAATAGGTTGTTTGGCAGATTGGAATATAACAAAGAAAGAAGGACAGTGGGGGCGGAGGGTTCTCGGGATGCGATTTACAAGGACGAAATTACGGTTTAAGGGTTTGCGGGAGGTTTAGAGAGTTTCTATGACGATCTGAATGCCGTGGAGGGGGATTCGAGATATGTATTTTTGTTGGGGTTCCAGAAGACGGTCGCTGATTGGAGTGATTTGAATGTCGCTATGATTTTGGTTACTGAGATGTTCTTGATGTAGGCGGAAAATGCCAAGGAGGATTTACTTTTCGCATACTACGATTTGATAGAGAAGATGGAGTTTCATAGTGACATATAGCGGAACTCGATAGTCGATGTTGCGGCGTATGAAAGTGTTGTAAGTATATAGAAGGGTTCGGGAATCGCAACTTTGGAAACGACCTTGAATGAGCTGGAGAATGTTTAAACGGTTGCGCATTTTTTCATGGTTTCTGGGATATCAAGGTAAAGGATACATCCATGTTGGAAGGTGATACCCAAGTATCGGGCTAAGTCGGAGAGAGGGATTCGTTGGTTATGAATAGAAATGTCGATATCCGAGAGATCTAATCTGGGCTTTTTAGTGGAATTTCGTGGCGAAATAGGATTGCTAATTATTTTACGGCGTTGAGCTTTATTCGCCAAGGACTGGTCCACTGGCGGATGCTGTTGAGGGCTATTTGAATTTATATGTCTGTATAATTTGTGTATCTTATATTATTCAGCTTTTCTCCGTTTATTGAAATACCTTCCTTTGTATCTCGCATGGCTTCATTAAATATTTGTTCTGAGTAGATTTTGAACAAAAAGGGCGCAGAATACAACCTTGTCTCACCCCCCGTTTTATTTCTACTGCGTCGGATAGATCACCTTCGATTTGCAGATTGTTCGAATGTAGATTGATTATGATTCAGAGACCTTTGTCGTATATACCGATGTCTACCGATGTTAATCCATCAAATCCTTTATGATAGTCCACAAAACACATATAGACGTCGGTGTTAACATCTCTGCAGAGTTGAAATAATGTTTGCATGGCAAATAAAGCCTCTCTTGTGTTTAGAGGATTGCGAAATCCGAATTGGGTTTGGCTCAATTGTTCTTCACAAAGTCTGAAGATTGTATTGATACGTCTATGTATTATTATCAAAAATTATTTGACAGTGGGATAGTCGGTACAGTATTTGCCACTGGGTTTGGTAAAGCAATAAATGTCGATTTAAGCCATTCTTGGGGTATTTGTCCAGCGTCGTAAATATTATTAAATATGCCAGTTAACTATTTTGTAGCATCATCTAGAAGTTTGAGAATTTCGGAGTGGATTCCATCCGGCCCTGGTACTTTCCCTTCTTATGTCTGTTTTATTACAGCTTGCACTTCATCTTTTGTAATTTGTGGTCCGCATGTCAAAAAGAGACTAAATATTCACGTTTCTCATCATATTTTTTGACAACAATGACCCTTCTTGCGTCATCTTTCAAACATCGTATTATTTTGGGTTTATATACTTACTCCTGCAGGTTCTTTAATTTTCTTTGTGCATTTAAAATTATCCTGTTTTTTTTTCAGTGAATTAATTTTTTCATATTGCTCTTTCAGTCATTATTCTTATCGCTTTTCTGATTTTATTGTGAATTATATTGTATGTATTTATGTTTCTACCCTTATTTTTTCTTCTTTCCTTCATCATTTCCAAAATCTCGTCATCTATGGTTGTTTTTTTTGTTGTTTGGTTTTAAATACTCTTCGCAAACTTCTTCCAGTTTTTTCTTGAATTTTGTTAATTCATGGTCAATATTGTTTACTGTAGGGTACTTCAGACATCCTTTCTTCCACTTGCGTTTTGATGTTTTGGTCTGTTAGTTTTTTTTAATTCATACGTCTATAGCTTTCTGCTTCGCATAATACTTCTTAGTTTTATCTTGATTTTGGCTACTAAGGGGTTTTTGTCAGATCCAATGTCCTCCTTAACTGATGGTATACATTTTTTAAATATTTTATTTATTAGCACATCATCGGTCTGAGTTCTTACAACATGATCAGGTCTATTTAATGGGGATATCCAAGTGTATAATCTTCTAGCTGGTAACTTAAAGAAAGTATTCATAATAGCTAATTGATATTCTTGTGCAAAGATGTTTAATCTGTTTCCTCTCCTCCTTGCATTCATACAATCCATATGCGCCGACAAGCCTATGAAGTATATATCGTTCGTTTACTTTCCTTTTCAAATTCAAAGAATAATTTTAATTACCAAACAAAGCATCATAAGTCACCTTTCATTATCATGAAATATTATTATTGGAATGTGTTTGGTCTACACCGACTTCTTTGCCGAAAACATTTCCTGGAATCTACCCTTGGAGTGTTACTTATGTCGCGGTTCGCTTTGAAGAATAATTTATGTTCAATATATTTTTGTCTTGGGCGGTCGCCTTGGGTCTCGGGTGGTGGTCACAAATTGTGTAATAGAATTAAACCTGTGATTTAATTAAAGTTTTACAGTTTACGTCCTATTGTTTTAAAAATATCATAACAGTGATCAATAATATTCTGATGGACGGTGTCGGCTTCTCATTTTGCCTTGTACGGATAAATATCAACCCCCGTTCAACCCTTTAATATCATCACCGTTTTAACCAAAAACTGTGTGTCTGTGATCTTCGAGCCTAGCTGTTTAGAACATCTAATTCGCCGTTTCCCGAATGTAAATCCAAATTACGCCGCAATGGGGCTATTCACATCTTTCGTTTGAGCTGCCGTGATCATCGTTGACCCAGATGCCTCCCGTTAAATAAGGAAATAAATAGAGAACCTTCTTGTGCTTCTTCAACTTTTTCACCGAACTAAGGTAAAAATTAGCCATGTATTGCCGTTATTAATGGAACGGTTAGCTGTGATTTCCTTTCTTTCTTTAAACTGCTTCGCATTGTGAAAAATAGAAATAGTACGATATCCATAAAATAACGCAACCTCCAGTTGCTAGTTGTTTAATAATTTAATAAAATACTGTACGTATGTTTATGAACTCAACCGCTATTGGCTACGGAGCTCCTTTTTCTTTGACGTATATATCGTAGCCACTAGCGAATTCAATTTTCACAGTATTTATTACTTCACAAAATATATACATTTCACAGACACAATTCTATAAGGCAAAGGCCATTATAGGAGATGCCTCCTCTTCAGCCAAGCATAAGTTATATGGATTTAAAAAAATATTGAATTTACATGATATTGCATAAAAATAACAACAATGATAAAAATAAATTCATATACTTACAGTTTAAGAATTAAAGATATAATTGCTGGTCCGGACTAGGTTGGGCTGGGCGGGTGCTGAGCTGGACAGGGCAGCGCTGGACTCGACGAGGTTGCTCTGGACGGCGCGTCCTAACACGGCACGTATTATGGTGTGCTAGCGGACAGCAAGTGAGGTTTCTTCCAGGATGTCCTGTAGGTACTCGGTAATGCCCGGGGCTTCATCAAGAAAAACGGCAGGCGGGTGCCTAGGTTATTTCTTGGGTTTCCTGTGGATGATGGTTGGCGTTCTTAGCGTCCTGGTGGCTTCCTCGCGGTCTTGTTCGATTGCCCTGGTCACGTATCGGCCCCGGAGTGCAGAAGGCGGCCCTCGATCGGACAGATGGCGGCTAGGTCACAGACTTCACCCGATAGGTGGAAGCGATCGAGACATAACAATCTCCTCACGATGGCCCTCTTCTTGCTCCGGAGCTTCTTCATGAGGTGGGACGCGGCGGTGCTGAAACAGGGAGAACGGTAATCAATAATTGGCCGAATAAATGTTTTGTAGGTGTGGATGAGAGTACGGGGGTGGCAGCCGTGGAGTCTGAAGAGGAGTCCGCTCCGCTGCTGAATGCTATTAAGGCACCTTGTGACCTCCGCGGACCGGCTGAGAGTGCTCGAGAATATTACTCGAAGGTAGGTCACGGTAGAAGAAAGGTTCAGTCGGGTGCCCCATAGGTCCAGCTGAACGTGGCTGGGATGGTGACGGGGTCTTCGGGTTAGGTTAGGATGCTGGAAGAGGATGGTCTGAGTTTTTGCAGGGTTAGGACGGGCTCTCCATTGTTCAAAGTTAGAGTCTAGAGAGCTCTACGGAGATGAGTCGGGAAGAAAGGGAGTTGGAGATTGAGGGAGCCCAGAGGGCGGTGTCGTCCGCGTATTGGATTAGCCGCACTGATGGGTTGAGGAGAGCAGGTATGCCACGGCAAAAAAATATGAAAAGGAGAGGAGAGAGGATGGATCCTTGAGGGACACCAGACCTTGGTGTGTACGGCTGGGAGCCAGTAGCGGCGAGCCTTCAATTTCGGACGTCACTAAGCCTTTCGTGTAAACATATCAATAATAGAACCGACTCTGGTTCTGATTTGACCTTTTCTTTTACTTGCATCAACCGTTTCATATTTTGCTCAATATATATATATATATATATATATATATATATATATATATATATAACTATTATCAAAATTCATTACGACTTGATATTTCTGTGTATTTTTCC
>JABXWE010044981.1:0-15223 GCA_014611495.1 Limonius californicus | reverse complement strand
TAACTATTTCCGCTGTAAACGTTTTTTACGATGAATACTTTTTCCTCAATGGAATACATTTTACAGAGAATAATAAATGAGAGTTATCATAACTGATAACTTGTTTTCAGGCATGACCCACGTTATTTTTTTTTCCAATTGATTTCAGTAAAGAAAATTGGAAATCTTAAAATCATAGTCGCCAACGGCATAATGAATCTGTCACTTGAATGACTTTTGAATCTGTCTATTGTCTAACGAGTCATGGCTCAACATGATTTTTCCGAATTGGATTTATTGCGAATTTTTGCTAAAATAATGAGAAATACAACTGAAAATTAACTAATTTGGATATCATTAGACGAGGAAAAAATTTTCTTTCGATGAGTGTCATTATAAACCCTCTAAGTTAAAATGGGGAGCAGCAATCTGCGAAAAACCTTTTTCCCATGTTAATTGCCTATGTTCGGTTTAGGAATATTCACCCGGTATATAATTACAATTAAGTTATTATCATTTCAAATTTCAAAACATGCGTTTATGAAGTTCGGAGAAGCCTAATTTTCTGCTAAAGACGCCTCTTCATCCTCAAAAAATAGGGGTGTGGACGGCCATTTGAAGGCGTAAAATAGTTGGACCATACTTTTGTCAAGGTAAAAGTAAGACAAGAGATTACATTTGTTGAAAAATCAACGAAGATGTTTTCCAGGCACTTTGACTACAAAAAGGTATTGAGAAGAGATTTTACGGGCCTTTTTCAAAGAGTTTCATGACGATGAAATTCGATTTCGCTTTTTTCAACAAGCTGCACACACAACACATGATACCAGAATTATTCGACAGGCGGATTATTAGTCGAAACACACTAATACCTTATCCCGCCAGATCCTGGGACCTCAAGCCATGCGATTTCTTTCTGTGGTCGTATTTAAAGAACTCCATTTTCCAGCAGCTAATACATGAGCTGACTACATTGCAGCACAGAGTAGTGGAAAATCTTGATGAAACTAATAACTATCCGTATATGTTAATAAATGTCAGGAATTGGATTATGCGAAGAGTTCGAGCATGCCTGGGTGAAGGCGGCAAACATTTCGATCATTTGTTATAAATTCTTTGTTTATTGCAATTAATTACAATTAAATATTATCATTTGATGGAAATGTATTGTTTATTAAAGCTATTTTTAAATGTTTGCATTTGAATGCTTTGTCAAATTTTTATAAAAGTAAGGTTATGTACGTTTTGTGATATGTTCACAATGAACTTTTCAGCGCCTGCTTTGAGGTCAAATTAAAACAAAACCACAAGTTATTACCTGCTATAAATCGACAACATTCTGTCCCATTCTTCAATATGCAAAATACAGACAAAATTGATTTTTGTGTTATTAACTTCTGAATGCTAACATTGCATGTTTTGCTAGAATAAATTTGTTTACTCGATCCCCATATAAAAATTATTCGCCGATTCTGTATGTGAACTTTTATGCTTAAAATTCACTTCTATGACCCACTTTTACATTTTATAACATATTTCTTGCCTCATTATACTTTGATGAAATTTAAAAAACTGTCAATAACAGAGTTTGTCGATATTAGATTATTCAAACCAATTTAAACGATTCACTTAAAAAAATATCATTAACCCAATAAACTAATTATTAATGAAATATTTGGCATGATTAAATGTGTATGTAAATTTCTTGAGATGAACTATCTATAAATACAAAATTTAATCTTGAAATTGCGTAATAATTTTTGCTCTAATGATGTTTTAGTTATTTCAACAGAAGTTCCCTAATAGTATTTTTCAAATAGGATTTTCCCTTTAACATGTTAAATAATTTAAAATGTAAAGAGATAATGGTACGTAAACACTTTTGGTAATGTTGCAAATTTTATCCACACTTAATTTTTAATCATGCCAGAAGAATAAATAATATAGTTCGAGTAAACATAAATTTTCAAACAAACATGGGTAGTGAACAAGAGCAGTGTGATATTGGTTGCCGATGTCAACATTTGAAAAGTACACCAAAATGATTTTTAAATGTTTTAGAACTCTTCATGTTGTACAGGATTACATGGGTATTATTCAATTTGATTAATGTATTATTTAACACAACAATTGAGAATTACCATCATATCTAAACATTAAAATAAAACAAAGATCTAGAAAATTATAAAAAGAAATCTGTAAGCATTTTCTAGCGAAATTCGTATATTTTTGAAAGTATTTAACCTAATCTGAAGATCCAATAAAAATAAACCTCCTGATTTGTAAGTTTGCCAGCAACCAGTAAACACACATACATGAAATGCGAAGAAAACATTTTATTCTAGAAATATTTAATATTAATGTTTTTTTTTTTCATTACCGTTCGTAGTTTGATTTAAAAGCAAAACACTTTTCTAACAATATTAAATTCGCAAGCGACATTTTTAAAGCTTTATAATTTCGTCGCAGATTAAAACAATTTATTTATATTAAAGCTAATGATTTAGTATAAAATAAGGAAACTCCAGTATCTCCCAATAATTTATGATAAGCGGCTTCCGTAGCTTAAATTAAATCACAACGATTCTTTGGAACATTTCAGGTTTTACTGTCAAGCACTTTATAAATAGCATTTTTTATACTCTATGAAGAAAACGTATCTACATCGTATGGAAATTCACTACATAATTTGTATTATGAAACATGTGTTTATTTATTTTTACTAACACAATAATTGAGTATGTTTCTAAAAAAAAACACCCTGTATATATTAACTGTCGCTAAAAGAGAACTTTACCTTAGATTTTTGGGAGGACATCGACATAAAGATGACGTGGTTCTTTCACTTAAAATGTTTACGACTTTAGTGCTTACTTTTATGAGAATTTTATTACTTGAAACAGATTGATTTTCATGAATCTTCTAAGCTTGTGCCCGAACTTGTTTTAAAATTGAAATAGTCTACGATTAACAGTGGGCACGACTACCAGAAACTAATAAAACGCACACCTCATATTTTTGAAATAAATTCTCTGGCAAGAAAACAGGTTGTTGAATTTTAATATAAATTGACAGTGACACACGTAACGACAAGTCTAATAAACAATGAGTAGACTGAATGTTTTCTTTATATTTAATATCTCCGCCGAGCGTTAAAAATGTAAATGTATAAGACAGCACAAGCGTGAGAATATTAGTATCTAATCTCCCTGCTTAGAACACGCTAAAGAAATTTATTAAATACTTTCCTGCGAGGTTCAATACATAAAGAGGTGCACTAAAATGAATTTCCTACTGTTAAAATTTTAAATTATGTTTTTCAGTTGAGTTCTATAATCAAAATATCGAAATTAATTAAAAACTTCTACGGAATTTTGCAGAAGTAGCAAGAACTGAACGTAAAGGTAATTAAATTTCAACTCAATCAATTTCTATTGACTTTTATACAGTCTGGTAGCGCGTACTGAAGCATTGCATTTACAGAAAACTCTCCAACAGACAAAATTACTACTATAATTACATATTAAGTACAAAATTTTAAAGGCGGCATGGCATAATAGTCATCTACCGGAATGTAAAAATTGTTCACAATGGAAAACGTTTGATAAAAGCTAAGCGAACTTAATCTAATAAAAATACTCAAACCCTCAAAGAAAATATAAAATTGAGCTAAGAACTAGACGAAAATGTTTCCGAACAAAATTATATTTTCTAAACTTAATACCGATATTAAATTATAGGACTTTCGAGAAACAAAGTTTTCAGTATTTTAAACATTGTTTTGGAGAAATGCAAAGAATATATTATTAACAAGTTGCTTTACTTTTTATGAAAGCTACGTCAATCACTTTATATTGATGTATTTAGGTATTTTCAACAGATATGTATATACTAATGCGATTTAAATTGTTTACATGTAAAATGCATTTAACATATCTCAAATTAATTGGCGGTATCTGAAATTAGCTTCTCTTATCAGAAATATACTACAGTTATCACAATATATTTCATACTATCTTCTTAGAACGCTTTATCTCTCACGAGACGTAGCGATCTTCTCTCCTATGTCTGTGTTGCGCGTTTAAAATGCTACAGACATACAGGACCTACAGCTTAATGTGCGCTCCGAACCACGGGAAGTGTAAACACTTCTACTCCAGAAAAGATTAACTGGGCAGAATAACTCGCTGGTATGCCATTGCATTGCGAGGGAGAACGGCCGTTAAAAATCCGGTGTTACGGTACTGGGAACTGAACTCACGACTTTCAGCATAGAAGTCTAACCTCTAGCCCACGGCCGCCTCATTTTATTTTATTTTATACCATACTACCATTCAAATATATTTAGTTACATAAAAACTTCTTTTAAACTAATATTAACTGCTTAAGCTTTCATCACACATCATTATAAAAGTGCACATGTTATAAAATAGTATTTATCTTCTATTGCTCCCGCTGCCTGTGGTGTATGAAATATTTTGCTAAATTACGTGACGATAATGGTTAACACTTTAACTATATGAAATGCCATATTATTTTTAATTCGAAATTGAATTTCACATCCTATAAACTACATACTTATTTTTGTCCATCCTTTCGCCCATAGGGCGTCGGGTTTTCTATCCATTTCCTGTACTCCTTGCGGTCCTGTACTAGCCTGCTTGCTTCTGGCAATGGCTTTTCTTTCCACAATGGCCTTCCCCTCTTCTTCCCATTTCTTTCACGGTCTACCGCTTGGTCTGTGCCACTCCACTCCCATCTGCAGTACTATTTTGGGTAGCTTATCATGGTCCATCCTCCATGTGTGGTCAATCCATTTCAGCGATTGCTTCTCTACCATTGCTACTACTCTTGTTTTAATTTGTCTCTGATTATTTCATTTCGTATTCTATCTTTTCTTGTATTTCCTGTATTCCATCTCTCCTGCTGTTACTGCTGATTTATGCTTGTCTGTCATGGTCCAAGTCTCTGCTCCGTAGGTTAAGGTTGGTAAGTATACTGTTTTATAAATTCTCAGTTTTGTCTTTTACTGATTTCTCTTTTTCCTACTAACGTGTTATTTATTGTATAATATATTTGGTTTGTCTTATTAATTCTATTTTCTATTTCTTTGTTTATCTTTTCATCTTTTGTTATAATCGTCTCTAAATATTTATAACTGTCTACTTCCTCTAAATTTTTATTGTTTATACTTACGTTTCCCATTGGTGTATCTTCTTTACTTATCTTCATTAGTTACTTTTATTTATATTCTTTTTAAGTAAAACCTATCTAGTTCTTCTTTCACCACATTTATAGCTTCCTGTAGCTTGCTCTCGGTTTTTGTTATTAATATTATGTCATCAACAGTTCTTGAATATAGACCGGTTGTAATTGTCTATTCCCCACTTTCATTTTAGCTATCCGATGGTTACATCTTTCCATTACCTCATCCATGGCTAGGATAACCAGTAAAAGGCTCAGGCAATCTCCTTGTTTCACTTCTTTATTTATGTGGAAACTATCCGATGTTACTCCGTTTGTTCTTACATAGCCCTCTACGTTATTATATAAGCTCTTAATTGCTCCGATGAACTTTGGGCTTACCCTGAGTTTTTCTAGCGTTTTCCATAATTGTTTCTTTGAAATGTTATCGAAAGCAGCTTGTATGTCAATAAACGCTATACTTAGTCGTTTGCCGTTTCCTATTTTTTTTCGATTATTGTTCTAATTGTGAAAATATGATCTTGCGTTGTCCTGCCAGGTCTTCTATTCTTGCGTTCCAATCGTCCATTATAAATAGGTGTTCCGATTTATCTCTGTGGTTTCTGCAATTCCTTGTAGTTTTTCATAAAATGCAGTCTTTATATGTTCTGGTGCATAGATTTGTATTATATCTATTAATTCTTGTAGGTTTAAAATTAATTTTATTATTCTGGAGTTTATTGCTTCGTATCCCGTTATAGCTTCTTCTATTTCTGCACTGTTGTCATGCCCACTCCTTCCTTTGCTCTGTCTGTCTTTTCTACTCCCGAATATCTCAATATACCATTCTTGTCTAATATTTTTACACCCGTCCCTTTTTTCTTTACTTCGCCTATACCTAAAATGTGTATGTTTAGTTTTTCCATTTCTTCTACTATTTCCGATTCTTTGCCATTGATTGTCTTTATATTCCAAAGTGCTATTCTTATCTCTTAGTCCTTTCTTACATTTTCGGTCTTTGTCTTTCGATTTTTCGTTATCGGGATTTCTATGTTGTTTGCTTTTGCTAGTCGTTTTTTGGTCGCGATCTGTCCATTATTCCTTTCTTTGGTTCTGTTTCCTTTACTCCTTGTACCTCTGGGTTCCAGTCGTATCTTTTTCCTCCTATAAAGATTTTCTGGTAGCCATCGTCGTTTTTTTCCCTTTACTTCTTTCTTCTCTTGGGATACTGCGCAATTCAGACTGAATTTTCCGTTCTTCTGTTATTAAATCGTTTTCAATGTAAATCTTAGATCCTTCTAGGGCTTTTTTCTTTTACATAATTTCATTTTTTTTCCTAATTCTATCTCTGCGATTATTATTTGTTTATATTCTTTTGTTTGTATATCATAGCTATTTTTCACTTCAGTATTGATATCTACTTTGTCTAATAACTGCTCTATGCCTTATTTTAGATTTTCTTTCTATAGATACTCCCTGTATGATAATGTTATTTCTTCGTTCATCCTACTCTAATTTTTCCATTTTGTTTTCTAATGCTCTTATTCTTGGCTCGCCATTTTTCTATGAACTACATATATTTAATATACAGGTACTATTTTGCAGACTTGCAATTAGTTTTACAGTAAATATAACTGTTTAACGAGCCTAGAAATGTTTTAGTTTACATATTACGCAACGATTTACCTTGGGAATTTTTATCTATTAATGCAAGGTTGATTATGTTTTCGTCGTTATAGCATTAAACAACACATACCATTTGGTGATCATATTTGAATGTAAATAAAAATATTTCAACCTTTTGTGATGATCACTGTCGTACTTAAAACGTAATTCTTTCCGATATGACTTATGTAAACATGGTGACAATTTAAAAACTTGACCTATTCAAAATAATTGCCATCAAATGCTAAACAATATGTTATTATCATATTGGAAACTCATCACAATCTACAGCAGAACAATTTGCGATTAAGATGGCGTGGGAAACATAGTGAATGTCTTCACTTAATCCATATAGGTTTCATATTATTTATTAGAATTACTTTTAGTTAGCGAAGAATACCTCAATTGCTTAAATTATTTTCAAACTAGAACACAAAATATTTATTTTTGAATGTGTAACTTTTCATTCACAGTTCTTTCAAGTCTGTCCTTGGTAAAAGTGGGTGTGTGAATGTTTAGCAAATAGCGGCCTATAGCCTAGTGTCTAGATATCACTAAGTTGGAAATTTCTAAAATGTTTATAACATTTTATAAGTTAGGCTACCATTTATGCCAGTAACTACTGATGAGGTGTAGAATATGGGAGTACAAAAAAATGATTAATTGTATCTAAAATTTATTTTAAGTTGCAATGTATTATAATTTCCATTTATTATATGTCAAAAGCACGTTTTTAGTTTGAGGAAAACTAGAACCAGTCTGTGTTTTTACATGGTTCTTTACTTAGACCGAATATTGCAAGGTTTGGACATGGAACAAAAACCGCAGTTACGGATAGCTAGCCCCCGAAGACTGAATTATTAAACACATCGAAAGAATTTAAAAAGAATCCATCCAGGTTTCTTAAGCATTCCAGCGTTCACTTCACTTCACAGTAGTGCCAGTCGATATTAAATTATGCAGTTGGATATAAATATTGTGTTTAAAAAAAATAGGCTTTGATATTTATTGAATAATTGTAGTAAATGTACTAAACTGTATGGCTTATGTGGACATTCCACTTTTTTTTCCACGACCATCCTTTATCGAAAATTTTCTTCTTCATACTCTGGAAGGTCCGGTCGTACTAGAAACTTCGTTGCTGCAATGGCGAATTGCTCGAATTACAAATTTCTGTATTTCAGTAGCTACTACAACAAAAACAAAACCGCTGAAGAAGGTTATAGATATAATAGATATATGCCACTAATTCAATATTTTCTAGCTGATAAATCTTTGAACTTTCTCCCCAATATGATAATTCTGCACCGGGATGAATGTTTTAACTGAAAGGAAAACGCGACATGTTTAATTATGAGTGTTAGTTTTGCATTACTATGCCATATATGTTTTTAAATATATGGTTTTACTCCCGCATATTTACTTTCACATATCACAAATTAATTTTACACATTACTATTTAATTTCAGTTATCTTACTTACAATTATTTCACACAGAAGTCACTCATATTTTTTTAAACGAAACTTACTAGTACTGTGGAATTTTAATACTATTCTAACTAGTCTATTTAAATATTAAACCGACTTGTCATAAATACTGGGTTATTAAAAAAATCAATTCCTATTATAAATAAAAAACGAATATTCCGTGGCCTAATAATCGCAAGCACGCAACAGAAAGCACAATATTTTTATTTGTAGAAACTCAGAGAAGCCGTACTGTTAATCTACTATCCATTAATATCTTGTATTTAAATTTTTTGCGTCGAGATTCAACTATCAACTGGCAATTAAAAACATTTTTCTAACAAAGTAATGTTGTCTTTGGAAGCGAATGTCAGGTTCAGGATGAGAACCGCGCAACAGATTAATGAAAAGGGGCTGTGCCAAGTAAAAAAGTGAATTTATAACCTACATGCAATCCAGCCTTGGCGTAAAATGAATCTGTTTTGTAGAGGACTCTCCTCCACCAATTTGCCCTCTCGGTTAATCCTTAAAATTCGTTTTCTCCATGAAATAAGTGTAATGAGCTTTCCCAAAATCAATACAAGAAAATGTACACACTGAGTTTATTTTGTTATCCAGTGCTGAATTTGAACAAAAGGTTTCTCCAAGAAAGGCTATGTTCACTAAATATTGCTTTATAACAATTAACCTTTTAAAAGGAATTAACGGCCGAAAAAGAATTTATCGCCATTTTTGCAATAACGGAAAGTTTTGAAAGATAATCTCGACGAATGCAAACGCAGGTTGGTTTAAAGACGTATAAAAGGCAGGGAGGTGTGCTACACACAAACAATGTTATTGATTTTAGGGGCTTGTATCTAATGGAATACTTAAAATTGTCTAGTGGGGTGGGCTCACCGACATTCTAGGATGGCAGATTTGCATAATACGAGTCAAGCGATTAAATACTTCCTGTGTTTGCCAAAATTTAATTTAAATTAAATGGAAAATGGAGGACCACAAGACGTAGCCATTCTTAAGATGAAAACAAAATAGGTGCTAGAAATAGTTGGAATAGCTTTCTTAATTATACAGTCGCAATTATCCTGTCGTTTCAACTATCAATTTACAATTTCCAATTAAATTACTGCAAGGACAAATTAATCGGGGATGAATAATTTAATCAAAATTTATAATCTCGCAAAGCAGAATGTGCCGTGCTATCAGCCTAGTCAATGCTTGTTCTTCGAGGGTATAAACATCTAAATCCGCCCTCCCGTCCTGCTTACTCGCTCATTTCGACCACTTTCAGAAGCAGTAAAGTTAACTTCCCCAAAGTTACAAGTTAGAGTAGTTGCTAAACCAAAGCACCGGGAATGTTGGTAATTGTTAACAATTTCTAATTACATACCTAAATCCTATTTCTGAATTGATACATTTTGGGGGGAAATTATGTTTTACGAATTAATTGTTGCTAAACGTTGTTTATCGTCTAGGCATTACGTGTTCTATTTGAGGCGAACTGAGATTCGGTCATGAACATGTTTGATGTGCAAATTACTTGCTGATGGCACTCCATATCCATTTAAGCCTACATATAACATTAATTTGAAGTAGGTTGTCGTTGTCTGTTATAGGTAAATCAATAACGTATTAACTTAGACCTAGCAAAGAAATTTTGACACTATCAATTGAAGCCGCTAGCTAAAACAAAATACTTTGGCATTTCTGGAATAAAAAAAAAGGATAGCTGGGTTTTCCAAAAGTTCAGAATTTTTTTATATCCTATGCGAGTCATAGTTCCGTTATTTTGATGTGTAGTTTTTGATATGTCAATCCCAACTCACTCCCTCATATCAAAAAGAAACACATCGATTCGTTATTTAGTTAAAAAAAAGAACAGAAACACTTCTCTTCGAGTATCCCATACTTCAAACAAGCTCTGAGTATTTGTATGAATGGTTACTATGATATTTTTTTGAAGAAAAAAAACACAAATAAACTATAGGAATATGTGGAATATGTACTTAAAGAAATCATTTATGCGGTAGCAATGGAAGGTACTGCGTGTATCTGTATTTTAGCATTCCTCCAACTGTTCTTTTTTTAATTTTTTTTTTCAACATGCAAATGATTATTGTATTGTTTCACTCTTATGCAATACATTTTCTTTATATTTATATATTTCTTCTTCCTTCCATATTCTTATTTTGTTCGTTTGGCAAGCCATTTGTATTTATACATTTTAGGTGCTGCAAAGTATATTGTAAAGGAACAAATCTAGCAGAACACAATTACACCTAATGCAATGCCAAAAATATGATGTACATATTATAAAAAGAATACAGTATTCATGATGATGGTTTGAACGACAAGTTCTCGAACAGAAGGCGAAAAATATATTTATACAAATTTTCTGTTTATTACAAATCACTTTGAAAGCCAATCGAGTTATAACAAACAACTGTTTCTTTAAACTAGTGGTATACACTGATATTTATTACTGTTTAGTTCTTGTATCGAAAAAAGCGGAATCTTTTGAGATGTGGGCATATCGAAGATTGTTGCATGTTTCGTGGAGGGAAAGAGTTAAAAACGCAGAAATACTTAGACGAATGAAGAGGGAACTTAAAGTAATAAAAACAATTAAAATAAGAAAATTACAATACCTAGGACACATTATGAGACGTCCAAAGTGTAGTACTATACAATTCATAATCTATGGACAACTTCACGGTAAACGAAGCCTCGGACGAATTACTAATCTCCAATAGGAGATGGTACTCCAAGAAGAATAAGAAGTAGTTTTATGATATCTAATATTCCAAGAATTAATTATTTGTGTTAGTTTTAAAACATTGATCTTGTTGAATTCTCTGGCTAGTTATTTAGACGGTACTAAATCCTGCCATAACAATGAGATCGTTAAACCGATGCTTAATTTAATTCGAAATAATGTAATCATTGTTAATTATATAATAATATTATTAGGAACACATCAGTACGCTGTTTCGACATGCATGTGGTGTACTTTGTAAATATGCGTAACTGCTAACTAACCTAGGTAATAATTATGAAATGAGAACCAGTAATTTAAAATACAGATAGGCTTTTTAAAAATTACCGGTAGATATTTCTAAAATGACAATAGGGATGTTTTCATTAAAATCGTACAATTAGACGCTCTTTATACTTTCCGCTGTTTATTCATAATATGGTAAAGCAAAAATTGAAAAACTAAATACAGTTAACACATTACGTGAATACCACTACAACGGCATATAAAAAAACATCTTACAAACAAATACAAGAAGTATAAAACTGTAAGAACACATCAAACTATGAAATCTATATATAATGGTTTCCAAAAATGTCATTCGCTGTCCCTAAGCGAAGATAAATTCAAAATAAGCACAAAGGCTTTATTAAAAGTTTAATAGAAATGTTATTAAAGTTGTAAAAAATTTTAAATTTGACAAAATTATTCGATGTTTAGCAACTAAAAGAATGGTAACGACATTTTCATTTTTATTATAATCGGAGAAACAACGCAAAATACCGATAACGAGGGTGTTGCGGGTTTTATTTTATTTATTATTCCAACAATTGGTTAATCAGTGAACAGCGTTTACTCATAATTTGTTTCAACTCGTTTTCAACAGCAATTTTGTGTTACGGGGGTGTACTATACTGGCATTGCAACATTTTATATAAAATATTAGAAGGCAGTCTTAAATTAATAAGCAATTCTTAATGTGATTACTTTGGACTCGAATTGTATGGTGAATCTAAACGCCAGAGAATGTTTAATTTTGGCAAGCTCTTAGCTTTAAGATATATTGTGCACCACTTTTTGGAACGCCCTGTAGAAATGTTATGACGAAACATGTACGATAAAAATATATTCAAAATTTAATGCGAAATACTAATCGTTTTCCTATTAATCTCCATAAGGCACCATCTAAAACAATCCGGACTTTGTAGAAATACCATAAAATAGTAGTAAAACCGATTTAATTTCCAGCCAATAAGTGATTGAAGTTTACTTAATAAATTACCATTTACTTTACTTTTGCTTTTTTTCCCAGTTTTTAAAATCACAAAAAACAGATGCCCCTTCCAAACTGCTTTATAAATAATTTTTAATTTAGCTTCGTTTATTTAGTCTAATTTTTCTTGAAAGCTATGTCTGTTAGAATAAACATTATATCATAAGAAAGTTTTCAATGATGTACTTTTTGTTTATTAATTGAGGGGAGAAATCGTTTTTTTTTAAATTGTAATTTCCATTTTGACGACGTACTTTTAAATATAACCACGGAAAAAACATGTAAAACAGTTCGAGTTTCTTCCAACATTTAATAATTGAATAAAATATTATATCACTTCTACATTTCGCTTTAATGTTACGAAAAAACGTTGAAATTCCCTATCTGTAAAAATTCGTCTTTTTTGCTTTCTTGGTATTTACGGATTCAGCATTCAAACTTACGGAAGTAATAATTCAACGCGTGTTTAGCGTTCATAAATTTGTTTATTCTGCTAGCTGACACCTATTTCGTCGTATGAGGAAAAGCTCACGTTTTCCGAGCAGAGTTTCTCATTTTGCTGAACAAGTTATTATTTTCCTATTCTTTACGCTTTTTGAATAGCACAAAGTAAAACGATTTCTTTGAACTTCTGTTAGTAGCTACATAAACAGAATGATTTTTCATGAATTCTTGAGTAATGCTTGTGCAGCAAGTGCTTCTCTAAATGGTTAGTTCTCTAAAAATACGTACTTGTTAACGCATTACCGTCAAAGGAGTTTTATGTGTTATTTGTTTAAAAACTAAAGCGAATTTTTAGTAACTGTTAAATCATACGAATTCTTTAATTGAAAAGTGATCAATGACATACAACATTGATTATTAAACTAACAGAAGTTTGCCCTCTACTCTAACAATAAAGAATTGGCCAAATAGATTATCGAGATTCAGCCAAGCGATTAAGAGAATCAAGAGAAGTAAGATAAATGATACTTCCTAAAAGTAAATTCACCCTCTGAGAGACTCAAAATGATTTCTAACTGCTATTAAGGCATACACACCACCTGGAAACCCCGCGGAGTTTATTAAATCACGTTCTACTAAAACCAGCATATTGAAAATTGAGATCGACAATGCATACTAAATAACATATAAATAGATTGACAGATTCAGAAGTATACAAAAATGTATAATTGTAAATTATTTTAAAACAAGGGTAGAACATAAAATGATCGTAAGAAATCTAATGCATTAACACTCTAGCAGAAAGAATTCTCAATTAAGCTCGAATTCTCTGGAAATTCTGAGGGTGGATAGCATTCCATCGAATCTGCGTCATTAATTAATCTCCGGATTCTGTTGCTTTCAAATACACTCACATGATTTAAATAGTTGCAAATGAAGCTAATCCACAGAGCAATGAATAACAAAGCAAGCCGTTTTATTTGAAATAGTTGTTTAAACAAAACTCCCAAGACCGAGAGTCAGATCAATATAGCAAACATGGGAGTCTGCAAATTAAAACTTTTGCAAACTTGCTGGTACATTGAACAAGTAACAGAGGTGAAGAAATTATTCTAGTTCCTAGTACATGAAAATTCTTTTTCTTATTAATTAATTATCTATTATGGTTAAGAATTAATCTCTTATATATGATAAATAATTTCTAATTGTTGGATTATATTCTTAATACTTTCAAGGACACCAAAACAGTGCAGCGATGATTCTTTATACAGTGCTTCCCAAAAGTAACGGATAAATTCTATAAAATCGTTGAGATTTTATAGAATTTATCAGTAACTTTTGGGAAGCACTGTATAATAGAGGCGGAGAAATTATTTTAATTTACAGTAAATAGAAATACATTTGTCTTATTCAACCAGATATCTTTTGTACAAAAAAACTCAGACTTTTTATGTTGTATTTTCCCGCAATATTAATTAAAATTCAAATTAGGTAGTCAAAACACTTCCGCGATAGTGATTTGTGTAACAGGGCTGGAGAAACTATTTAAGTTACAGTAGATGATTTCTTTATAAGAATAATTTCTAAAGAGTAAAGCACTAGCTTTTATATACAGGGTGGGATAGCGACGTTGTCCCCCTGAAACGTAGTAATTTTTAGTAAAAAATAAAAATAATAAATCAGGTATTTCTTTCTTTCTTTATCAATTCCTCTTTTACCTTACGGTGTCGAGGTTGCCATTCATATATTCGGGATTAATTGCAGATGGGTCCCCTTTGGACTTGCATCACGCTCCTCCCGCTCCAAATGAGGTATTTACATGAAATAATTTTTTGTTTTCGAATAAATAATATGTGAAACATAGGAAGAAAGTGTTTCTTCTTTCCTTGGGTAGGGCATCCACGGGAAGAAAAATATCACTTTCTTCCCTTGTTTCACAAATAACCGTATATGACAATATTAAATCTAGGTACCAATTTACTTAAATTTTAATTAAGATGCTTTTAAATAACGAGAATATGCGGCTGCAACCTGCAATTTATATATCAGGCCATGTCTAACCGGAAGCCCACCGCCTGACAAATATTTAGACCCATTAAAACTTCTTGTTAATTCTAGAAGATGTAGGCCCAGAACGACTACGAACATGGAATGTGAATTAACAGTGTTGCATACAGTAAATGAGAATCCCCATGTAAGTCGAAGAGATCTAATCACAAATGGGTCTATGGGTGTAATTAGAAGAATTGTGAAAAGAAATGTATTTCAATTTTGTAATATCTTTCAAAATCAACTTCTTTTGGGTCCACCTGTTTTATAATTTTATAAATTGCGTATTGTTTAGCGATAAGACAAAATTCTCAAACAAAGTGAATAAGCATAACTTGCACTATTGCGCACAAGAGAATCCGCACAGGATACGTGTTGCGCATTTTCAAAGATGATGGCTCTGTCCT
>JABXWE010044973.1:0-19405 GCA_014611495.1 Limonius californicus | reverse complement strand
ACAAGTGGTCTTATGAAACATGTTCTTTATACTATTTTTTCTATTGAGGAAGTTTAAGAGTATTTTAAATAAATTTATGTAGAAAATTTTACGTCAAATCGATTACTAGGGAGTTTTTATAAACACTTATGGCAGCACTGACAGGTGGCTGAAACTGACATTTCAAACTTTCAAATTCAAATCGAACTACCAACAGCGTAAAAAACAAACTAAAAACAGTACGATTATAGGCCTCCTTAACGTACTGTTTGTAAGCTAAAACAGTGCGCTTAGAACGGCTTTATAAAACCGAAATAGAAAAAACAACATAGAATATGTTAAGCATTCATTTAAATCGGTTGTAATGTGTATGAATAAAATAATCTGAATAAAACCGCACACACCATAGTATGAGATTTTGAAGAAATGCTGCTTGCAATTGCTGATGAAAATTTAATAGATTTAGAATTGATAAATATTATTTAGTATATTATAAACGTGCAACGCTTAATAGAAAAACCAGGAACAGCGTATTTATTCATTTGAATGTATTTGAAATTCTCTAAGCAGAGTCGCATTATCAAGCAGTGTAAAAGCTATCATTCTGAACTTTCGTAATGAAGCCCGACAAATCGGTAAAAGTGCATGAATTTAAATTTTTCACCTTGCCACAAATTACCATTCTTTAAGAATGCCCACAATCCTAACGGCAAAATTAATCTGATTTTCCTAAAAACTGTGGGAAGATTCTGTAACTTATTGATTGTGCCGTATATTATGCAGGTTGTCTGTTACATAGGCTGCAGTTCGCTTTCGAAATTTCATGTAGACGACCTCGGAAGACAGCGAAACTAATATAATTGCTTACCGATGTAAAAAGATTTATGTTAATTTTGACTTGTCGAGTTAGGATAAAACAAAGGCAACAAACTGGAAGATAACAACAACCAGAACTTTCAATAGAAATGGTTGACTCATACATACATCTAGGCCAGAAGCTAGAAATACCAAAGAACAACTTCAAAGCTAATCTGAAGAGGAGAATTTCATTGGCACGGTCCAGTTTTGGCAAACTGCACGAAATCTTGAAATCAAACCTACCAAACACTATTAAAGCCAAGGCGTTCGACCAAAAAATACTACCGGTATTAATGTACGGAACTGAGACTTGGACCCTAAACAAAAACATAATAGAAATATTGCAAATTACACAGTGAGCAATGGAACAACGAATGCTGAACATCACTCCAAAATACCATATAACAAACACAGAGGTAAGGAAACTATCAAAAGTAACAGACGAGATATACCGAATGTGTAAACTACGATGGAACTGGGCGGAACATGTCGCCAGATTTCAAGATACCGCTGAACAAAACGCATAATAGGATGGAGACCAGGAAAACACAAAAAAAATATAGGACGCCTACAAACAAGGTGGAGGCTTACATCCGACGATAGATGAGATAGCTGTAGAAGAAGAAGAAGAAGGTGTAGGGGATATGTATTATGTATTTAAAAAATCAGCTTTTTTCGTTTTATTCTTTAAAATGCATTATCAGTCGCTTAAGAAAAAATATTAATTGTAATTAATTAAATAAAGTATGGTATTGACATTTTTCCTTCTATTAGACAAACTCTGTTAAAGCTACCTTTATGACAATTTATCTCTTCAAATGTACTTTCTAGCCCCTTATTGATTGAAAGGTTACACTCATAGATATTTTGTAACTTAAAAAGGCCTTCATCGCTTAAAAAGTTAAGATCTTCTACTTAAATCAGCATAAAAAAATGCAAACATATTTGAATACACATAATGTTCGAATAAAATAAAAATTTGAAAGAACGAACATAGAAATGCAGAAATACAGAAAAGTGTAACCACTACAAGTCTAAAACAAAATAGTTTTAGAACATTCTAAATCCCGCAAAATTATTGAAAATTAAGTGAAAGAACCTCAAGGCTTAATATTTATAATACAAGAAAATCTTCATACCACGTATTTACGAATTCGCATTTTTCATTCGATAGATACGGTATAAGGAGGCAAAAAGCTCTTCTGCAACAATTGCTATTTGTTTTCCTATTGTTATAATATTAAAACTTATATAATTTTACACAGGAAAAATTATAAGGAGTAAATGTTAATATTTTTTACATTAAAGTTAAAATATAATTATTTCATGTGGTTCCAAAATAGACGTTGAAAATCAAGTTACAATTAAATTGAAATTTTGAGTTCCAATTCATGAAGTAATTAATGCAAATGTGAAAAATTATGTAAGTAGCATTTTTTTTAGTAGATTACTATTATACATAAACATCTTGCTAAAAGTTGCTTATTTAAATCGTTTTTGATGGCATTCAATTTAAATAAAAAAAATCTTGTTTTTCCACATGTTTTAGATGTAATACTATTGTATGCGGACTTAACAATTAGGGTAGATGAAACATCGATACACACTAAGTAGAATAGAAAGCTCCATAAAGGTTCTCCAATATGATAGCAATCAAAAACCTATTACTTTGTCATTTTTACCTTATTTTGGAGCATAAAATTCACCATGAAGTGTGTCCTTTGAATAGTAAGTGACCCTAGAAATATAAATTAAAAAGTGAGAATTGTTCCGTAGAACACATCAAACGTACCTATGTGTGCGATGAGGTAACTCAAAACCATCATTAGATGTTTGAATGAAAGCATGAAGGTGATAGTAGATTATTAAAAAAGGGGAAAGTAGTTGGTACTGATTGTCATGAAAACCACGCTTGTGAAAAGCGAGCTTGTACAATTTAAATAAAAACGACATGTGAATAGTAAATGATCTAAAACATACAGCCTTCTTGTTACACAGTTTTGTTGAAAACCATTGAATGCCAGTAATAAATCCACACCCATTCGTGAGCTAGGTATTTAAGTAGACATGACAAGCTCCACCTTTTTTTGAACAACTATAATTTTAAAAAGTTCAAGTACATGATCACTAGTTCGTTGTTCAGATTTCAGAATTTCCAAATAGATTATAACCTTAAAACTGTTCAAACGTATTCCACTCCACAATTTTGATTTACAAAAAGCCACATATTCTGCAGTAATATGTAATACACTTAGTATAATCTAAAAATGAAAAATCCCCTGGTAAATATTTTAAACCAGCGAATGTTTAAAATAAATCCTGTTTTAATTTCTAGCTTTAATAACTTTAAATGTCTAAAAGCTTTGTATCGATTTATATGATAATAGGTTTTTCAAATTTTAGTGTCATGTAAAATACAATACAAATAAATCGGGTTTCGTAGACTGTGACAGAAAACTAATAAATACGACTATAATGCGAAGATATCATAGCGTTTGGCATGTTATTTAAGTTAACCTTAAACGTGAATATTATTAGTGAATACCCTTACAGTCGCGCTTGTCCAACAATAGTTTGGGAAATTATAATTATACGTCGACGATAAGTATCCTGTTACTCTCCAGTCTACCGTTAGCGATAAAAAAGGCCTGAATGAAATTTAAGCTTGTAGTATGGGATGTTGCAATAGCATAAATCGAATCAGATGAAGTACACAACGTAACTGTAATATGGCAGCGGTTAAAGTAAATGTATTGGACATAAAGTTTCTTCAATTATTCAACAGATATAAAATATCACTTCGCACACCATCATCATGAAGTAGCAATTGTAGTAGATTTAACAATCAATAAATCAGCAAGATGATTTATCTAATTCTGAAACGTATTGTTACATTACAACTTTAAACTTCTTTAGAAAATGTAAATATTGTACAAATATACTACCAACAGCAGATAAAAACAGAAAATGTTAGTAAAATTTAGACGAAGTGCTGAAAACAAGAAATATTGATTATGGTGGGGCATTTAATCCAAAACGTAAAAAAGGGAATACTGATAATATAATTGGAGAAGTTATATTGGGAATAAGGAACAAACTAGAAGGAGAATTAATGCGAGTCATTCAAAGAGCCCGGAGATATTACGAGGGTAGCCTTTTACGTTTTTACAAAAACTAGGGAAGAAGAAATTATTTTGTAACAAATTGTTTCATTGCTTTTCAAAATATTCGCCTTTAAGACTTATACACTTTTGCATGCGTTCAAACCAATTCTCGCAACATTTTTTCCACTCTGAAGTTAGTATCTTCAAAACATGGTTTTTGAAGGCTTCGGCAGCTTCTTGAGGTGATGAAAATCGTTGTCCACGAATTTTTTGTTTGACATCGGGAACACTAACAAATGTCAAATTTTACGAAAATAGTAATGACACATATTAATAGCGCCACCTAGTGGTCGTCTGTAAAAACTGAAAAGGCTGCCCTCGTAATAAAAAATATGCTTTTTATGCAAACAAACTAAATATTTTAGATACGTGGAAGACACAAAATAGAATATCAAACCTCCGCCGAAAATTAAATGTCAACAATAGGAAAGCATTAAAATATTTTATACGTTATCGAGCACAATTCCTCATGGGTCCTCATCTAAAATACTTAAGTTTTTTAGATAAAGTATATTGCTACGCTATGTATTTTTTCCAGTTCTTCCGCCTTTAGTTCTGTACAATCATTCATACTCATCAAATATTTTAAAATATTTAAAAAATCTCAAAATTGTTCTAAATACCACATTGATCGCATACTTTGATGGAAGGAACATTTTCCCTCTCGAACAATTTGTTGTCGAAACAGTAAATCTAACACCCAAGCGGTTATCAACGTTGCTGGTCAATGTAGTGGCACTTATTAGATTTTATTTAAAGCTTTCGATTGCATGATTTACGATTATTTACTTCATAAGTTGAAATTTCTTGTTATTAGAGGGTCCGTAAACAGATTTTTCAATTCATACCTTCTCAACAGGATATAAATTCTTGGGTCTAATCTGCTGTGGTAATTTATCAAGCGCATTCACGATATGTGTTGATATCCCAAGGTTCTATTTCAAAATCTATTTTATTCCTGATTTTTATAAGCTTTTTTTTGTTCAGAAAATTGTGATACACGTTTTAGTACTTCAAGTGGTTGGTTAATTTCGTTATGGTATAAATATGGTATATATTGTGGTATATGTTCTGCTGAAAACATAGGGAATGTTGCCATGTTTCAATGAACACAATTCAATTTAATATTTAGTGAAAAATAATATAATGGTATCGGTATCAATGAAACCAATGAGCAACGATTTTCTTAGTAGGTAAAACTAAAAATATTTTTCTGTATTGTAATCCTACTTGTGTCTTTGGTGGTTTATTTTTCGGGTTTCAATTGAGAAAAGAAACTGGTAGTAAGGATAGGGACCTCGATGGGTGCGAACAAGCGCTGTCAGTTGAGGTCACAGTGAAATGCGGTTCAATCGGCCGCGTGGTCAAACCCCGGCTAAGGCGACCGTATTTCATTTAGTTAAGTTTAGGGTGCATGTTGCATGAATGACTAGTATGTAAGGGACGCCCGCACCTCCCTGAAGTAATGCGAAAGCGTACATATAATATGCACACAAGACGTACCAATTGTCTAGCGGGAACAGAATCATAATATGTTGCCTAAGTGAGGAGCTACCTTCCGTCCACACACCGAGCGAACAGCCTGTATAGTATATCCCTCCAACCTGCTTTACGCAATGGAATGTTATGTTTTTTTGCATAAGGGTAGGTGAGTCTGGTGGCTAAAAAACAGACCCATAATGTTAAAGCTGGAAGTTTCTGAAAAATGTGTCTCAGTGCGTTTTATTGTAATTTTAGAATTGAAATCAAAGGATGAAATGAAACTTTATTTTGATTCTATAGATTTCCACAAAAACCTATTCACTTTGAATAACGATGATTCTATAATATTGAGACTAAAAAAACGTATAGGTTTTCAAATGCTTCCAATGGGCATATCTAACTTCCGCTTGTGGTACGGATCTTTCAGACAAAGATTCTTTTTAGTCAACCATTGAATCAGCATCGGACTAGCCATATCTGCGTTATGGTAAAATAAAAATTATTAGATATAAAACGTTATAATTTTGAAATTGGGAAATATTTTTAAAAGGAGAACTCCATAAACATGTCTAATTTCCACAAAGCTTGGCTTTGTTGAATTTTTATTTACCTCACATATATAATTAATTTCATAAAATCGAATTAACTTGGTTATTGTGTAGACTTTTTAATAATACTCCTTTGAGCGGTTTCTGAAACAACTTTTATAAACATTTTCTATTTCTAAAATAGATATTTCCGTAAAAAAACTGAAAATTTCTTCTTCTGTGTATAGGCCAATGGCCTGTTAATTACCTACAATGAAAATTTAATTTTTATAAAAGTCAATATTTTGTCTAATCATGTTAAAGTATAAGAAAGTGAAAACCATGGCAAGTAGAAATATAGTGTTTCTGAAAACGGAAGTTAAAAAATTTTTTCAGTTTTTAATTCTGACATAATTATTTCAAAATGTAAATGCAGATCCTATTATGCCTATTGTGATCTGACACGTGTGTGTTTCGACTATTTTTGTACCTACAAAATTGTGTGTTATAACGATAGTAAAAATATATTCTGTACACGTGTAAATGCAGAATACTTTTACTGTAAAGGTTCGCACATATTAAAAAGTCTCGAATGTGCGCCTAGACTACTAATGAATTGCAATAAATTGTAATATTTATTAGATGGGGTAGTAGGTCTTTAGAAATAATAATAAATGTCTCTAAGACAATAGCGTGTAGTATTACTAGAGAATTCTATCTCATACATTTTACATAAATTATACTCCTTCATTATTGAATAAGTTAGACAACCAAACATACTCTAACGTACTGACCTGGTGGTAAAATACTTACACATTGCTATTTTAATAAGTCTGAACGTGGGCCTACTGTTTTTCATATTTCTCTTAATAATACTGTTATTACAAAGTTTCCTACTTCTTCTTGTTTTAGGTCTACTACTACCTGTTATTTACAACTGTATATCTTTAGCCATTCGTTCCAGTCTAGTATCTACCATTACGGTTTCATTCCAGCCTCTTTTCCTATGTCAAACTCGCCTATGTCTTGCACTTCACCATATCGCTACACCTAAATATTTATTCACTTATTCGACTCTTTTGTCATTCATAGCTAGTTTGCATCGTAACGATTCTTTACTTTCTTGACTTTTGATAACGGCATCATATGCGTAAGGCAATATTCTAATTTGTTGGTCTCCCATCATATACCCCGCGTTTATTTTTTACCGCATCTATGATTCTGTCCATTATAATAGTAAATAGCAGAGAGCTCAATAAATCCCTGTGTCTTATTCATGCTGATCACTTTCTTGTCAGTTGGTTATTTGCTAGTATGTGTTTGTGTTCAGCTGTTTGATTATTTGTATAATATACAATGATAGGCTAGCTTATTATATTCGATTGCTATCTTCACAATCTGCCGTAAGATTAATATTGCATCTATCATCGATATATTATTTCGAAATACTTGTTGCTATCCATCAATAGATATTCTCTTCCTTGTTTCAGTTTGAAATATGTTGGAAAATACCTTCATTACTGAGGTTAATAAACTAACTCCTTTAAAATTTCCCCTTTTTGAATATAATGGTCACGGTATTTTCCCTGTCTATGAGTATACATTTTTATTAATATTTGTTGGTATAGTTTCGTTAATTTTGTTACTAAACTGTCTCCTCTATATTTTATTAGTTTATCGAAGATCATGTCCAGTCCTGGTGCCCTTCTATTTTGAAATGTTTAACGGTATTGATTTCTTGCTGCTCAGTTATGATTAGATCTGCGGGTTCTGCGTGTTCTTTCTCGTCCTAAACGGTTCGGTTGTTTTCTTCCTTATAAGGGGTGTTTGCTAAAAATCCGTACTAATTTCAACATCAAATGAGTTTATTCACTTTAGCTCCTAGTATGAAGGTTAAATATCATAGGAAACACAATATAATAAAGTACTCATCATAAAGTTCTTGAGTTTCTACAAGACCATTTCGACGCAAAAAATCGATTCGACTCTGGGTACTTTTTGCTAGCCTGTGTACAACATCGGAATCAAATTTCGGAGGCAATACCTGATTCTAGTAATTAGTTGATCAACATTTGAAGCTCTCCATCCTTTGTTATGCACTTGGGATTTTAAAATACTCCAGAAGTTTTCGATTGGGCGAATTTCCGGTATATTAGCGGGAGGATCACTCTTCTCCACAAAGTTGATGTTTTCATTACACAAGTATTGGATGACATTTTTGAGCAGTGTGAACTTGCTTGATCTTGCCAGAATACGTAATCACATCCATAATTAGCTAGAATGTAGGGAATAAGATGACGCTAAATGCATATCCTTCAAATAGTTCTGTGAGTTGATAGCAAAGCCAAACCTGCGGATAAAAGAATGACTCATTCCATTCTGACCGATTACAATCCAAACTAAAACTTAGCTGTACATGAGAATTTTATATTGCTTGGAGTTATAGAGACGTCACCTGTATAAAATCCATCATTACCGGTAATACTTGAATGTTGAAGGGTGAAATATGATTCATGATAGGTATAAAATGAAAGACTTTTCAGAAATATTTTGAATCAGGCGGCCACATTTCGTCTTTGTAACGGAAATTTGGGTATCTGTGCGTCTCGATATGGATTTTTTTTATGATGTCTAATATTTGCCTGCTTTTTTAAAGTTTTGCAGAAATATCCTGCCGATACGTTCAATTTACTTGCTACACTACGAATAGCAACACGATCGAAAATTTTCATCACACTCTTCATTTTGTAGCATTCCGACCACTTCTGGGTTTTAGTTTCGCAGGTAAATTGCTGTCAATGCGTCGTAAAATATTGTAATAGTTTATTTCGGCACATTATTCTGCCTAAAATGCGACACGGTACAGGCTTTTCCTCTGTTTAGGTAGAAGTTGTACACACGAATGCGTAGGGGTAACTCTTTAGACTTCATTTTTATAATTAGCAAAGCCGATTTTAGACTGCTAACTGTAAAACTGTGTTAAGAAAACAAACATAATTTAAACTGATAAGTAAACAGTGTAGTTGCCATGAAAACCAAAGCCTACTAACTTCTCAAAATTAGTACGGATTTTTAGGAAACACCCCCTAATGATCCGTAAAATTAGTTGTCCATGTTTCATAAAATTTAAGGCTTTAAAACCTTTTGCTTTTGATTGTCTTAAGCTCGTGCCGAAACGAGTGTTTAATCTAGTAATACGATTTTCTAATAAATATTATCTTCTTTTTTAGCATAATAGGTATATGTTCTATTAATTGATTGATTTGAAAGAGCGAGACGTAGGACGCGGTTTCCAAGCATCTCTAAGCACTGCAGCCATTATTGTCTTATTGTACACCCTAACTAAGAATGTTGCCTATCTGGGCTAAACGTTTCACACATCGTAGTGGCACGGGACCTAGGGCTTTACACTTTCAGAGTTTTCCCAGCTAGAAAAATCTCATCGATCTCGACCAGGTTCGGCCGGCCTATGGTCTAATAAGTCGGGAAGCTATTTTTTAGTAAATTTAACAATTTATTGGCGGTTTGTTAAGTTTTTAAATAAATATAGAGACAACCTATAACAAAACAATAAACAATAACATGGCGGATATTTCTAAGCCGTAGGTATCACTATAATGTTTATTATTTTGCAATTTAAATCTTAATCCCGAATGTATGAATGGCAATCTCGACACCGTAAGGTAAAAGAGGAATTGATAAAGAAAGAAAGGAAGAAAGAATTTAAAACTTACATAATACCAGGTATGGAAGAAAAGGAAAAGATAAAATGTTACTAAAGAATATGCATGCAAATGTGTTAATCTAAAAATATGTCTTAATATTATTACTTATACTTTTACCTGGATTAGTGAATCATTTCGTATAACGTAAATATGAGTACTACAATCACCTACCTGTGGTGATATTGAAATGAAGATTTGCGGTTAACTTTGAATTGATTCAAATAATTTATATGTGTGTTCGTAGTAGAAAAAGATATAAACATTTTCACAAGTGAATGATGCTAATTCTGCAGTGGAAATGATATTAGTATGATAAATCTTTTTTGTTTTCTTTTAAATACATTATCATTTTGTAAGTTACTGTTTTATCTATTATCAATGATTAAACTGTCTTGTATTTAATGTCAGATTACTTTAGTGGGTTATCTAACTAAGGCATTTTTTCTATGTAAGATACACTTCGTTTCATGTGAAATGCACCACCCATTAAAAATAAAGCTACAGGCCTGAAACTTTGCTAAAATAATGTAATATAACCTCAAGTTGGTGTCTCAGCTCGTCTAAGTTGTTAGAAGCTATTGGCAATAATCTTAGCCGCCCGCCCATTATGTCCCAAAGATATTCGATCGGCGATAAGTCCGGTGATAGTGCAGGCCAGGCAACATTTGCAATTGTGTTTGCTGGAGGTACGTTCTGATAATGTTTGCAGTGTGTGGACGTGCGTTATCCTGTTGGAAAATACCGTTTGGCAACGTCTGCATGAATGGTACTAACACCGGTTCCAGGATATTATTCGTCACTGAAGACAATGTCGTTCCATTGCTGATTCCAATGCTGCCGCTCTTGACACCAAGCAAGCCTAACAGCCTTGTGATGTGCAGTTAAAGGGAGCCGTTGGAGTGGCCGGTAGGATCGCAGTCCAAAAGAAGAGATTCTTCTGTAAATTGTTCTCATTGACACGGGGCGGTGAAGAGCTCGCATTCAGTCTATAGCAATAGAGCTTGTTGTTTGAAAGCGGTCTCGTGTAGCCATTCTTCGAAGAAGTCGATCATTGCTGCTACGTGGAGGTCTACCAGCTGGACAATGTCGCTTAATGCCTTCTTCTGACCAAGCAGACCATAGCGACCATATTCGCACAACTGTAGTGTGGTCCCGATTTACCCTTCTACCAATTTTACGAAAAGAAAAGCTTCTTTCATGCCGATAATTGGACCTCTATCAAAATCGGAAATGTTAACATTTCTACGTTGTCTTACTGGAGACATTTTAAAACATTAATTCTGTCACAAAATGTAACAAAATCTCAAAAAACTAATTAATGTTTACTAGATATTGTCTTGTTTCAAAGAAAGAAGTTGCTGAAAGACAGTAGACGAACACCACAACTACTTGATTTTTTTTAATGGAAATAGTGATCATTTCATACGCAATAATAAATCATTATTTTAGCTAATTTTCAAACACCTAGCTTTATTTTTAATGGGTGGTGCATTTTATATGAAACTGAGCATATTTTGGGTCTTCTTATCTTTTTTATACCTCTTCAGGAATAAGTATTTCTAAATATACAATAGTTATCTATACACACTAAGAAAAACAATTTCTTCGTACACATGCATTTATAATTTCCTACAAGAGAGATTAGTGAGTTTATGCATAAAGAAAACTTTCAGCCATCGTTGTAATAAATATGTTTTCAATACTCTGTTATATTTATCGTCAGACTTTGTGGTATTATAAAAATCCTATCCGCAGTTATACACTTTTCAATAATTTAAATATTAAATAACTTCTAAACCCCCAAGTTAATTAATTTAATATCATGTTATGTACCTCAAAATTGAAATATTCCTAGCAATATAATCAACCTAAACAATAGGATAATACATACATATTAAATGTTAACGTCAAGTAATAGGAACACATTTCACCAATTACGAGACAGAAATTTAGATATGTAAATTGTAATGTAACTCCAGAACAGCAGAACTGTAATTCTAAAATATTTATGTATACACAAGCGGGTAGGTAGGTAATACAATTAGCTAATATTTCGCTTGATTCACATATCTAAGGTTGAACAAGCCGATATTTTCGAATTGTTCATACGCTAACAATACAAACTGTGTGAAAATCGTAATATTATTCAAGTTAATGATACTCCTGCAACAATAAATACACAACTGTAATTACACTGACAGCGTCGGGTTTCTAAAGTAAAAGAAGTTGCATATACGGGATTTTGTTTATATCGATAATAGTCAGATTTCTTTAAAGTTGTCTGCAGTCTTTAGCAATCAAATAAGTTAGGCAATAAAAAATTTAAAAATGAATTTGATCTGTATTTAGATAACTACGTATAAAATATTTCGGGAGAACTGTTCATGATAAGCTAACAACCATATATAACGAGAAAAGCTTAATGATTAATTGTAACAAACACTGAAATGTAAGATTTAATATAGTATTATAAGAAATCTTAAAAAGTATATGCTTTTCTACAAGCCTTTTAAGACACTTTGTAATCTAATTTAATTGTTTTATTCACATTTCTCTATCCTAACTACTAATAAAATTAAACCATATTTTGAAATTTTTTCTACTACCTCGAATTGTGTTCCTGTAGTCTCTGAGTGGTGGAAAATATTCCCTACTCCGATAACAATCCTATTATTCCTTACTGAATATTGGCATTCTAAACACGTAGAGACGAAGAGACGTATTGGTGTAAGCAATTTAACGGAAGCAATATACCTCTCAAGTTGGTTTATTTTACATAAAATATATTTACATCAATGTTTCGTATTGAAATGGAATAAATGTAAAGTAAGTCAGTAGAAAAACTTGATTCTCAGTTTCGGCGTTGCAATTTATATAATAAAAAAGGCTTGCTTCTACAATTTCCATATATTTCTTAAAACTATCTATGCAGTGTCCACAACGGAAAGAAGTCCATAAATACAGAAATAGGAAGCGACCGCTACTTGGTACGAGTGAACATAAAGACGGTAGAAGAGTAATACGGGAAAGCATTAGAAGTTACAGCTTGAAAGAGGAAGACAAGAGAAAAGGGTACCAAAATATCATAGAAAGGAAACTAAAAAAGAGGTAAAGGTGTAGAGTAGGAATGGAGTTATCTAAAGTAAAGTGTACTGGAAGTAACAAAAACAAATTGCGGGATCATAAAAAAAACAACCAATCATAAATCAAAATAGATGGAAGAAATACATACAGACTAAAACAAAAGCAGACCATGTAAAATGCAGAAATAAAAGAACGGATATTAAGGAAGAGGGTAAGAGGACAAAACAAGAAGAATGCGTGAAATTCAGAAATATAATGAAAGACAAGATAACTTCACATAAACACAGAAGCTATTTTACAGCACACTAAAACAAATGAAACAAGAAGGACTAGTACATTGCAAAGACAAGTAAGAGGAACTACTTACAAAAGAAAAAGATATAGTGCAAAGATGGAGACAACATGTTATAAATGTGTTAAGAAGAAGATGAGAGCAACTGCGAATACGGAGAACGGATTCAAACGGCAACCAAAGCGTTAAGCCTATACAAGAAAAATCATTAGAAGAGGCAATACTAAAGATAAGGACACCAAAATAGCAGCCGACAAACACGGATATCACCAGAGCTGATAAAGGAAGTTGATTGGAAATACAGGTATAGAGAGATATTAAGACTAATAGACAACATATTAAAAGCAAATACAACCCCAAAAGATTAACAGACGAGTATAACAGTACCACTGTAGAAAAAAGACTACAGTAGAGAATGCAACAATTACAGAAAAGGTAGGTTATTAAGTATAACAGAAAAGCTAAAGGCAAGAATATAGCAAACTAGATAATGGAAAAAATAGAACACACTAGAAGACAGCCAATATTTAAAAGGAAGTGGAGTCAATGTCTTCATACCATGGTACATGAGCAAAACAACAACAATAAACAGAAGAAGTGAGATTCACCTATTTATATTTTATAAATCTCCAAGAAGTTTTTGACAGAATCCAAAACGAGAGACATATGGAAGGCTGTAGAAAACAGATAGTCAAGATAATGTATAACAAGACAACAAATTTAATGCGATCAAGAATTGATTTGAATGATGAATTTGAAGCAACAAAGGGACTACGGCAGGCTGCGGGCTGAGCCCGATGTTATTTGGACTATCTATGTTTGAGGGTAGTTAAAGAAAAGCAGCAAATACAACGCATAGAGATAAAAATGCATGCAGTAAAATCATATAAAAGAATAATATCATATATTATTATGTTACCGAAGTTTTAATAGAAATAGTAAAACGCATTCACGAATCTTAAAATTTAGATACCAGTTCAGGTTCAGATTTTTTCAATTTTTCCAGCCTTTTACACGTACAATACCGACAAGGCATTTTCGGCGCATTTCTACATAGGTAATTGTTTTTGCCACTAATTTCAGTTTAATATCGGATATATTTATTGAAATTTCGATTTGTTTGGACTTCCTGTTTTAGTTCTTAAAGTCTGGTGTAGGTCCATTCCAAAACAACAGACACTCGATTTTTTTTGTTTCCTTACCATACGCATTTATAATTTAATTTGACCAGGCAATCAAAATATAGTATACAGTGTTTATCACTGCAATAAAACTTCAACTACGTGGTTTATAAACCAGGAGTGTCCAATAGCTTTTTCTAGTTTCTTTTTTATTACAATGGCAGCTGCAGGAAATTTATTGATTCATTGTAGATCGATATCAGTTCGTTAATTAGTAAATAGGAATAAGATGCCGTTTCTACCATTAAAATTATACTATTAAGTGCTTGTGATAAGCATTTATGTCTTATAGGCCTTAAGAAGTAAAGGACGTATAAATATCTATAAAAATTACTTTATAGTGGCATTGACATATACAGTCTCAGAAAAGTTTACCCTGATGGAAAGATAAGTTATGACTGAAATAATCAACTGTTAGAAAAAATGCATTGGAACATGGTGTAATTACCTAAGTGCATGTATAAGTATTGTAATTACCAGAAAGGAAGATTGCTAAAATTAAGTTTGAAAGATGGCCCAGGGAAAATTATACTTTAAAAGTGACCCTCTACTAATGGACACTTGAAGGTTTTTTCACTAAACTTTGCTTAAACTGTTTTCTATATGGTTTAAGTGTCCTTAACGCCTTAACGTAATTTATAGAAAGTGAGGATAGCTTTTAACTAGAATATATTGTTTTGTTGAAGAAATAAAGCACTTTTATTAAATGGATTGTGCGGAAATGAAATTAAAATATGTTGTTAGTTAAAGAATATCACATACATACAGGGTGATTCTAAACATGTGCGAAAAACTTTAACAACGTATAGCTAGGCTTTCTGAGAAACTTTCTCAGACCTTCGACAAAACTACCGGATGTTGGACAAAAGGATAGACCTACGACAGAACTACCGGATATTGAACAAAATAATTTCAAAATCTAGTACTTTAGTACTGCGCCTGGTAGAATTAACATTTCTAGCAAAGAGAGAGTAAACTGCTACCGTACCTCGAGGGGCGACTTCTTTATAATCTGCCCAGGAGGATCCAACAAAGGCATTCCTCCAGTGTACTTACTCGTGTTGGCAATTTGCGTAGTGGTGATCGATATTCTTTATTTCGTTCAAGTTTGTTTAATTTGTTATTTATTGTACTTGTATATAACAAACTGTTATTAAATCATTTACTTCTTAATAGTGTGGTTTACACAACCAAACTCTTAAATCATCTAGTAATGTTCAAATTTTCTTTTCATTAACTCACTGAGAAGCAAACAACTTCTTTATTTCTTGTCCTTTCACTTGAAGCGCCTCTGATGCACTTATTAAAACCAAACTAGGCTTCTAAATTGTAATCTTGATGAGTAACGTAGGCACATAAAATTTTGAAACATAGGGCCAACTATTACCATAATTATTAGCAGGAAAGTGATCGAACAAGTCTTACTTTAAAAAGCTGTAACTCCGAAACGACGCAGTTTCGAACTCATGTTCATATAAATTTTCTTTTTATTTTGATGTGGAGAACTAGCCCCTATTTGGCATTGGGCAAGAATTTTATTTACACCCTGTATAGGAAGTATGAGCGGTGTGGTGGTAGCTCAGTTGGTAGAGCGGTCGCTTTCTAAGTAAAACATCGATTGTGGCTTGGGTTCGAAACCTAAGCGTTAGTATGCAGATTTATAAAAATCTTGCCTGCAACCCACCATACACAATTTCCCAATCCGGCTTGCAACCGTGGGATCTTAACGCTAAAAAACCTTCTCTGGAATTTCTGTTATTCGGATTCGGCATTAAACTGTAGTTCCCCGTATTTTTCCCATAGCGCTGAGGAGAAACACGTGGCAGAGAGGCCAATGCCCAGTAGTGGGATAAAAAGGCTGTCAATGATATGACATATATTCGCGACATTTACCTCACTCTATTAAATTATTGTTAAGTTGATATATTACTACTGTAAATATTAGTGTAATTTAAATTAGATAAATGCATCCCGAAAATTTGAAAATAATAGTGTAATAATTGCAGTTTACATGTTATTTAAGTTGATAACTATAGTCTTTTTAGAATTTTAACTCCATCCTAAAGACAAAATATTTTCTCTGTAAGTACTGAAGTACTAAAGTCAATGTTGTATAGTGTGATTTATATTGTATGACCATTTTACACTAAAATTCCATCTACTGATTAAAATCAATAAAATTCTAAATGTAGTTATCTACATAAGAACCAGAGTTACCAAATAAAAAATTGCTTACGCTACCAAAGCCAATTGGGTTGGATTTCCAGGTATGACAAACAAATTTCTTTGTTAAAGTGTTTTACTGGGCTATTTGGCGCTGCTAGCTGATGTGTCAATGTTAAATCATTAAATTCCAGGGTTTATTTTTCCGAATAATTACGAATGGCGAATTCAAAACTAACAATTGTATTAATATTCATTCATATACAGGGTGGTGAATTTTTCGAAGCTCACCATTGGCATTTCGGAAACGGTAAGAGATACGAGGTCGGTTACATTAGAGCAGATGATTATTTAAATTTTCAAAGTCCGCGCCGTTTATAAAACAATTGAAACTAGAAAATAGACAGATTGCGTTTAAGTGGTGTTTGTAGAGATTCGTTATCGTATTTTGTCATTGTCAAGATGTTCACCGATGAAAGAAAGCAGGATATGTACGATGTCTATATTCACGGCAATAGAAATTCTGTTTTAGCGTCTGTAAATTATGCAAATTTGTATCCAGAGAGACAGCTACCCCACCGAGCAATGTTTGTAAGGATATCAAGAAATTTTTCTGTTTGTGGCAGGCTTAGAAGACCGCGAGGGCCGTATAGTAAAGGAATTATTCCTAATAAAGTGAATGTGTGTCTATTGTTTACCGGTGAACGTTTAGATATTTCCATTTTTTGCAAACAAATTTTGAAGACATGCCAGACGAATTGCCATTAGTAACCCTTCAAAAGCTTAAGTGGTACCAGCAAGACGGAGCAGGTCCTCACACGCTCGCATTGTTCGAGATTATTTAGATGCACCTTTTTCAAATTCATGGCTTGTCACGTTTGCCCTTGTTCGTTGGCCTCCACGATTGCAATGCTTAATGTCTATGGACTACTTTCAGTGGGACAATGTACAAGACTATGTGTATGCATCTCCGACGGAAAATATCTTCGCATCAAAACCGAAAATGCTTCCGACTCCATTCCGAGGCAGATTATATTTGAGGACTAACCTTTGCATCGTAAATAACGCCGCGCACCATGGACAATTTAAATAATCATAGTGTTTCTCATATTATCGTTATACCAATAAAATGTTTTCAGTACCTATGTAAAGAGTTTAAATAACAATGAGCAATACAATCGGTTGCTTTAATTATTGTGTCAATTGTTTTTAAAAGCCTACATAGTTTTATAAATTATTTACATAAAATTTTTAAATTTCAACGAATTTTGGAAGAAAAACCTTATGTAGGTTCCAATTTGAGAGATGTTTTTTATAAGAATTTTAAGAAATAAAAAGTTGACTAATGCTTGCTTTGGCTTGCCTTTGAAAGAGCGAGATCTGGACGCCGGTTTTCCAAGCATCTCTATGCACTTAGGGCACATTTGGCCCATTGTACACCCTAACTAAAATTTTGCCTATCTGGGTAATTCCAACTCCAGTAGTGATTTTTAACGTGTCACACATCGCAGTGGCACGGGACCTACGGCTTTACTTCTTATCCGACAGAAGGCGCATTTTCAGATTTTTCCCCGCTAGAAAAATCTCGCCGACCTTGGCCAGGTTCGATCCCGCGTCCCTCGGATCTAAAGGCAAATGCGCTAACCACTAGACCACCAAGGCCGGCAAAAGTTGACTATAGTTAGTAGGTACCTTAAAGACTAGAAGGCCTAGAAAATTTCTGTCAACGTCATTCAACTCAAAGCGACAAAAAAAATAAAGTCATCAAGTTTGATTGAAATAGCGTCAATGGTAGGAAAATTTATTTCTAAAATCAGAATTTTCGGTGTTTTTGTGATACATCAAGAACGAATCAAAATATCCACGATGTCTTCAGATTCTCGATTACCATAAAAAAGCGTAACTTTTCTCTAATTTAACCGACCTCGTATCTCTTACCGTTTTCGAGATGCCAATGGCAAGCATCAAAAATTCACCGCCCTGTACAGCATGCACAGTTAATACGAAACACGAACAATATACAGTTTGAGGAACTGTTTTCTAGTAACTAAGATATAACAACATTTAAACAATTTGTTGTAATTCTGTTGGTGGCTTTTATTACAATTTTTATAACTGTAATATAACTGTAGAGCATATATTTTATAGGTTTTAACAATTTGTTTTGCATCTGCATTGCCTAAATGCGACTGGATATTGGATATATTGATAAAATAATAATAGAGTGACGTTTTTCATCTATGATCTAACTAACCTATTACAATCGATCTTTAACATCTACATTTACTTTCTTTCTGCAACCTAAATTACCGTTACATAATTAGGCAATCATTGCATAAATACTACACACGTAAATCCACCGTCGGTCGGACGGAAGCTATAATAGCAGGTAATCAAGATGGGCATGAAATTCAACAATCATCATCAAACCTGGCCTTAAAAGTAAATGTGACATAATTCACATGGTACATAATTAACGACATACAAAACTTTTTTCCGGTTGCGGTATTTACTATCTCATGAATTAGTAAGAGCGAAACCTTCATCCATGAAACGTTAGTTTTCTTAAGTGTTTTATTAACTACTTTTTTATAATTGCTGCAATTATATCTTTTACATTTAAGTTATAGGTTTATACAGGGTGTGCCTTAATGCTTTCGATATTCTACGTAGAAAACTAAAACAAAATGCTAAAACAGTTTCGCATTTTGTAGTTTACTTTTCCAGTCGCAAACAGCTCAACATGTTTAAATGTGGCAACGTTGCAGAAGTAGAAGAGTAACAAACTTGAAACCAAATAACTTTTGTTACCAATATCTAGTTTGCTCTTTAGTTAAAAGTAGGGAGAACAAAATATAAAACTAAACATGATAGTATCTACTTCACAATTCTGTCCGGGGATTTAAAATAGCTTTAAAATAATATTGAATCTATATAGTAGAAGTTTAGT
>JABXWE010044972.1:0-10688 GCA_014611495.1 Limonius californicus | reverse complement strand
TCTTATAAACATATGGGAGAAAAATTGATTTCTGGAATTTACTATAGCGGAGGTTATTAATTTTTAACTATGGGTTAGTTTTGGCCTGAGATTTCATTCAAAACGAAATATCTCAAAAACTATTAATTTTTGATATAGGGAATGCTATTGAAAATTATCTTAAAATAATGAATAGAATTCGATTCCGGCATAAAATATATAGCAAGCCATTTAAAATAGCGAAGTTGATACCGACTTCCGGTGTAACCGGAAGTGTCACATAAGTGGCATTATTTTCATTAAAGAGATCAATCCGGAAAACCCCCGTGCATAAATTTTCAGTTTCATATTACTTATAATTCCGCGAAAACGTCTAATAGGCCACTCACGGTGAAGTACCCTGTATATAAACAATATTTGGTTGTGAATAATAATATTTTAGATCAACTCTAATTTTAATATTATTAATAGTTAGTCTGAAGTATTTTATCACAACCTTAATCGCTGGAAGCGATTAAGTACCTGTATAACATCTTAAAATATAATATATTTTAAAAATATTCAAAATTTTGACGCAAATTAAATTATTTACGTTTGTTTACAACTGTCAAATATCAAAAGTCTGATTTGTTATATTTCCACAATATTAAACCATAGGAAGATTTATTGGCCAATTCTTTTCTTGAGAAAATATTACCACATAGACCACCAACGGAAATTATCTTACAAAATTCAAACAATTATTGTTATTTATGTCACTAACTGGCATAAATGTACGAGATGTCAGTTGTGTACTTGATAATTAAATATGTGTAACTGGTAACTACGACGTAAATGTTTATTATTTTCAAAGTAAAATCCCCACCTCGCGGAGATCATTTTGGTAATGCGAGGTAGAATTGAAATGTCTTTTAATTTTGTTAACTGAATTTGAATATACTAAGACTGTCACAGATGGGGCATTAATATACAAATTTGAAATATTGACTAACAGAATTGCAAGTTTATATCAAGATTTTAAATGTCTTTCTCTTTTACGATGAGAAAGTTTACCTTCACTGTAAACAACGAAATCTGCTAAGGTTATAACAAGTACTAAATTTCATATTAAGTTACTTCTGAAAATGTTATGCAAAGAACAAATACTCTTACGAGCGGCCGCAGAAACTACTGTTAGTTATAAAAATTTTCATTGTTTTCACTTATCGAATTTTCCGAAAACTCTAAATTTACAAATCTCCTGATTTTGCTTTTAATTTTTCTTTTAGAATGTATTTACTTATACAAAAACTTTCCCTTTAAAGTGACGTTATTAAATTGCAGGCTTTACGTCATTTCTTGTACTGTCGCTTGGTTAATATTAATTAAACAAATAATAATTGAATCATTATCATGCGCAACCATAAAATCACTTGTAGCGGCATACCCGTAAACGCTTAACAAATAATTTATACTACATCACCGTTTGCGCTAAATAATTTTAGTCGGAGACTGAAACCTATCAACAGTGCCATACACAGTAAATATTAGCATAGGAAACAACGAGGGAAATTTGTTTAATAACACTATGTATTTATAAGCCTTTGACATGCACAGATTTCTAGCTGGAAGTTCTGTTTCGTAAGATCTCACAAAAGAAAGTCCGATTGTTAGAGTTAATTTGTTGCAAGAACCGCTTTTATTTTTATTTTATCGAAAACCATTAATGGATAGCTAAAAATCTAACTTAGCTTCTCCTGTTTAAACTCCCCCATTAGTTTTAATTATACAGTAAGAAAGTAGGTAATTAAATATAATACGTAACCATTTTACATTCAGATTAATATAGCGGGATTGAAATCAATTATCCGGAATTTAAAACATCTGGAAATAGTTTTAATGTGCAAGTCTAATGAACGAACGGCAAAATACAAATTGCTAATTGAACTGACACGTTGATGACTGTAATAAAACCGGTAAAACCTTACAATCGCAATCTATTTACTATGTGAGTGTTGATTCCTGATGTTAGAATTAGTTTGAGATTAACTTCCGGTATCCTTCGATGGTTTTAAGAAGTTCGTTAGCAGTTGAAACTGTTATAGTGTTAGCAAACGGTGATCGTTTTCCAGCAGTTGGTTTCGCTATAATTAAATAGAGGGTCTTAGCACTTAAGCAAACCTTTACGGTTTATTAATATTCACTAAAGCATTACGATCTGTTAATGTTTCGTTAACAGCCATCGTTCTGCAATCCTGGAGCTCGAAAGGGAAGTTTAATTTTGCAGCCACGGCATGTAAATCTATCTGCATTTGCAATATTTTATTTGCTAACAAGCTGCTAAACTGACATTAAACGCTTTCTGCTCGACAATTTCAATTTCAAATGATAATGTAGTAAACTTTGATTAAAACTCTTGACCCAATTAAAATTATTGTTTTATAGTATTTCGAGGAATGGTTATACAAAACCATACAGAAGCTACAGTTGAGCCTCCGAATATTTGCTGAAGATACAATAACTTCTAAAACAAACTTTATTTAATTTATATTTCTATTACACAGGTTACTCCAACTAAAACACTCCACCCTGAATAACATTGTAAATGATCAAGCCTACAGTAGCGGCAAGTCAGATCAACAATAGCATGAAAGGGAGCATCTTTTACCATATAAGTCATCTACCCTACTTCATCCCTCTGACTCCCACAACCACTAACCCCAAAATTTAAATTGACAAGGGGTATCAAATGATAGTTCATTTGAAAGATTTTTATGGTTTTTGTACAATCTGAAATTTTTATACAATTCTGTCGATTAGTTTTTGAGAAATGACATTTTGAAGTTTCCGATGCACATGGGAAATGTTAAATGAAGATTTCAAAAAATGCGAAATCGCAGAAACGAATCGACAGAATTGCACAAAGTTTTCAGATTGTATAAAGAGCAGAAAAAACTTTCCAATGAACTATCCCTCGAAACCCCATGTCGTTTAAAATTTTGGGGTTGGTGGCGGTGAGAGTTAGGGGGATGAAGTAGGGTAAATGACTTATATGGTACAAGATGCTCCCCTTCATGCTATTGTTGATCTGACTCGCCGATTTTTTCAGATTTGATCATTCACAAAGATATACGGGGTGGACTGTTTTAGTTAGCACATTCTGTATATTATTATATTATAAACATGCGAGCACGAGTGTCGAAATACAGGAGTTGTATTTCACGAGAGCAGTGAGCGTTAACTACTATTATGTCATTTTGAGGTTAGGTCTACATTTTAAATTGCTAACAACCGAGAGCGTTAGTAATTTTATTTATATATTATAATTATAAATGTATAGTTTATATAACAATGTATTATTATAGAAATTGTGTTTAATTAAATTTTTCACTATATTTTTTATATAATCAATGACATCTTTAATATTTAACAGTTTACTAATTATTAATTGCAGAGTTTGTTCATGAATTTTCTTTCCTATAAGTGAAGCTCGTAATTATTTTGGAATTTAAATTTTATTTTGAAATTATATTACTAACAAATAACAAAAATTGCATCAACCGTACAAAATCCACTACTAATCATGGCTTAGACGAAATTATGTTTACTATTACTTATTTATATAAATATTTATACAGGGTGTCCCAGAATTACCACTATAGCTTCAGGTAGCCGTGTTCTCCTATGCTTTCTGAACGAAAAACCTAAGAACAAAATTTGTCTCCGAGGCTTAGTTTTCTCACACGGACCTGTTAAATGTATCACCTTTAACATCGTATATTTAGTTTATAGCCACAAATATTTAAATAAGATAATTAATTTATCAATAAATAAGTCTATTACAACCTAAAATCACCATCAAATCATGATTTAAAACATTAATCAATTTGTTGAAAGAACTGATAGAAGCAAGAAACTAAAGCACACAACCATGTTAATTTAAGCAAGTTAAGCGGGTATCGTGATTTTGAAAAATGTTTTTATTTCGAATTTCCAAATTTTGTGACAGTGACAGTTATTATTTTGTCTACCTAAGCTATTTTGTATTTGTATTCTTTAATTTACTTTACGTTACTATGGATTATACTGCAAATAAATATGCAGACATGATTTTGGTTCTTGGAGACTGCGATGGTAATTACAACGATGCTTCAAGGGTCTATGCCTACGGGCTGCGATGCAACGAATTATGGAAACTGGAAATATTCTTCCAAGTCATTCTAATGCAGGTCGGCCGCGAGGAGTTAGAAATCTTAATTTGGAAGAAAACGTCTTGGAGTTTGTAAGTCAGCATCCGAGTATACATACATAAGTGTTCGTTTGATTGCCAGAAATTTTGAAACATCCAAGTCTTCCGTGCAAAGATTTTAAAAGATGATGGGCTACATCCATTTCATAAAACAAGGGTGCAGCATTTGTTGGATACCGACCACGAACCTAGGAGGAATTTTTGTGAGTGGCTTTTGGAAACCAACACAGCAAATCCAAGATTCCTGGATAAGCTGTTGTGGACGGATGAAGCAACATTCACAAGAAATGGTATTTTCAATGCTCATAACGAACATGTATGGGCACATTGAAATCCCCAAGCTTTGAAAGTGCAAAACTATCAAGTTCGTTTTTCTGTGAACGTGTTGGCAGGACTAATCGGCAATAAACTTGTTGGGACATTTATACTACACCAAAAACTGAACGCAGATAACAATTTAAATTTTTAAATGAAGAATTCCCTTATCTTTTTGATGACATTCCTGTTCTGGTTCGGCGTGATATGTGGGTGCAACAAGATGGAGCTGCTTCACATTATGCGGCATTGGTAAGACAGTGGTTTAATGAGCATTATCCACAAAGATGGGTAGGTCGTGGAGGACCAGTGCCCTGGCCTGCCAGAAGCCCAGATCTGACGCCGTTGGATTTCTTCCTATGGGGACACTTAAAAAATCTGGTGTATTTAACGCCTGTTGACAATGAGGAAGAATTAATTAACAGAATACATCAAGCAGCAGCAACTGTTGATGAGTGAATGTTAGAGAGTGTAAAACAGGCGATTGTTGTGCGAGCTACCAAATGCATTGAAGCTGATGGAGCGTATTTTGAGCAGATGTTGTAGTATATTAATAAATAAAATATTAATTTCAATAAGCTTTTTTTAACATTAAAATACAATATTTACTTAAAAATTGTTTCAAAGAAGCATCCTAAGGGAGCTCGTAATTCTATATTACATTCTATTATGTGCCTTTTGCATAATCATTATTAGTAACAGATAGTCTACTTTGTTTATTTCATTCCGTTAAAGTAATTTGCAACAGTGTTGCCAAGTTTATTATTCTTTTTTTGCTTCGTGAGCGAAAACTAAGCCTCGGATACAAATTTTGTTCTTAGTTTTTTTGTTCAGAAAGCATAGGAGAACACGGCTACCAGAAGCTTTAGTGGTAATTATGGAACACCCTGTGTATATATCGGAGTAGAAAAGGCTGGGGTGGCTCAGTGGTAAGATAGCCAAGCTTTGGATGTAATAGTCCGAACGCTTCCTGGTTTGAATCACTCCAGGGGTCAAAAACTTTTCTAATTCTCTGGGTGGTCGGTACCGGGTCTCGGTCTCCATTTGCCATTGGGAATCAAATTAATGGCGCTCCTCGTATTACAGTCGCATTAGAGGAGTAACAAGACCATAAACAAAAACATCCACACAACAGGCAAGTCAAGCACAGTTTTGCACCAACACGGTAACCCGTAGAATCGGGCCCTCCTGTGCTTGCAAAAACTAGCTTAGCTTTGCCTCACACAACCTCGGCACTGCGCAAGCGGTACAAACAAGGATCACGATTATGAAATGCAATGAAACTTCGGAGTAGGTTTAGTGAAGTGACATATTCAAACAGCATATACACTTGCTGTCACTCAAGTTTGATCGAAGTAGAAACGTAGTATGGGCATGTGACGTCATGCTTGAAGAATAAACATAACCTCATAGTACGCTTGTCATGTCTAAATTATTTTACGTGTGCGAAATCTGATGAGGTTGTTGTACGTCGACAATTACTAGAGAGTTAAACGTTTAATACAAATATGTAATATTATCGTCCTGATTACATAGTAAGTATATTAAACGTTATTGTTTGCTGATAATGCTACACTGCGCAGAAATACTGTATCTACTCCTAGTGTATTGCGCTATTTCTTTAAAATAGCGTATACTTTACATCTTGGTGGTACAATATCACTAGATGCTCTGATTGGTTGAAACCCCCAAACTGCCAAGAAGATTTAATGTTTCACAGTTTGCCAAACCTTGAATTTTGTTTAGTTTATACGCTAGGTAAATGCGTGTAAAAGTTCTAGTTTAAAATTGAAGACATTTACCGATACAGCACTGTGCCGGTTCGAAAGAAATTTCCTCATATCGGGAAAATTCTATTCAGAACGGGAAAAGGACAACTTTAGCTATAAACCTGACAAACATAGAAAACTAGGATTCAACTGACCAGTATGAGAGCACCAAATACAAACATTTATTATTTTATTTGTCCATACAGTAAATATTGTACCATGATACAAAGCACAGCATGTGTGAACAAACTGCTGATAATGCTACACTGCGCAGAAATACTGTATCTACTCCTAGTGTATTGCGCTATTTCTTTAAAATAGCGTATACTTTACATCTTGGTGGTACAATATCACTAGATGCTCTGATTGGTTGAAACCCCCAAACTGCCAAGAAGATTTAATGTTTCACAGTTTGCCAAACCTTGAATTTTGTTTAGTTTATACGCTAGGTAAATGCGTGTAAAAGTTCTAGTTTAAAATTGAAGACATTTACCGATACAGCACTGTGCCGGTTCGAAAGAAATTTCCTCATATCGGGAAAATTCTATTCAGAACGGGAAAAGGACAACTTTAGCTATAAACCTGACAAACATAGAAAACTAGGATTCAACTGACCAGTATGAGAGCACCAAATACAAACATTTATTATTTTATTTGTCCATACAGTAAATATTGTACCATGATACAAAGCACAGCATGTGTGAACAAACTCCTGAATTCGGTGATCCACAGACATGGAGTTGCTACAAGAATAGGATAAATTTTGCTTGCTCCTTAACGTTTAAATATTTCGAAAATGGTAGTTATATCTAAACGTAAGTTCATATCTATAACGTTTTCGTTTCGTAGCAAACCTAGTGGGCTAAACAAAGTGGTCTCTTATTAAAGAGTTTGACCAAATAAAAAGGAGTTCGCCTTTTAGCTTCTCAGTACGTTTTATCATATAAATACCCTCTAACGTACTATAAAGCAAAAATAAAAACTTGAGCGAATTGGAAAATATTTATTTAGACAATAGAAATAAAATATATAATAAATATAATAAAATAAATGTTAACATGATTTCAAGAAAATCATATACATACTTAGGATATGGCAACATTGGATACAGTTTGCAGTCATAGCATTTTTATATTTTATCGTTACATTACACACATACATTGTAGGAGTATTAACTAGTTTTACAGTCTTATTTAAATTACATATTTGAATTGAATTTTTCTCATTATACATTTACAAATATACATTAATATCATTTGACTTGAATTGCTGGCTTGGTGAAGAAGTTATCCCCAAAAGTTCCTAGTGAAAATGGCAGCTTAGTTGCCGAAATATATATTTATATATTCTAAATATAGTGGTGGTAAGGGGTTTTCCAAAGTTTATTTATTGAATAGGTTTTCATGGCTTTTCCACTTGTTATTTTACCTGATTAAACTGATTAGTTTAGTTGTTATCCATCAGTGAGCAGAATTTGGCGCGGTCAATAGTTATTGGTATGGTTATACGTTTAACCTCTTAATAAAAAAGATTTTTACAATTCAGTTTTACATCAGTATGATAAAGGCCTGTTTCTATTTATTCTGAGCGGGAGATCACGTAGTCCTGGATAACAACAAGCGTGCAATGAGGTTATGTTTTCATTAATTATCCGGCGGTCGTTTTACACCTGGAGCGTATAAATCTTCTTTATATACAGGTTTAACGTACAGAACCATGCACAATTGTCAACCATCTAAACTCAGGTTGCCCTGTCTGCGTGCACATCATCAGTTATTTGGTGACGTCATACCGTACTACGTTTATACAGTGAAAAATTTAAGTATGCAACCAAACACATTGGGTGTTTGTTTGGTTGCATACTCATTTTTAAAATCAAAATGTTGATATATAATTTAACAAATTTTCATTTTCATTTTTCGAGGATATATTTCCCTTAAGCACTCGAAACACTCACAAAAACTAACACTCAAGTTAATAAAGACGCGCTTGTTCTGAAAAGAATAATTTTTATACAGTAAATGAAGAAAATTACGATGAAAAATCAAGTAAAAATCTTAAACTCTATGTCATATAACACGCAACACACGAATTCGTTTTCAGAGCGACATGTGAACATAAAAAAAAACAGGGCGCGAACGCGAAGGAAACAAAATCCCTAGTTTTTATGTACTTTCGTATTTTACACAGAAACTATGAAATGTTAAACATCAAAATCATAACTTTTACAACTACGTTACACGAAATTACTTATAAATATGATTTTACAAATAATTGATGATGTACACGCAGACTAAGAGCAACCTGACTATGCAACTCTATCAAATCCGCCACACTAAAACGTAATTCCTATAATAAATTTAAATCAGGCAGCACTAGATCGCGTTGGTACGTTACATGAAAGCGTTACGTCATGCTTGAATGGTAATCCCCACCGTATGCTTTTAAACAAAGGTTGAAAGTGTAACCATGAATAAACTTAGAACAACCGCAGGAAATTTCACCCCCTAACGTAATCACAAAACATTACGACACAAGAAGCGTACAGTGAGGTTATGCCTCTCCAATCTTCGGCGGGTTCAGCAATCGACATTACTTGAAGAACGAAAAGCCAGTTGTAGTATGTTTCAAGTTTATTGAAGCGGCTGAAGGTAGTCTATAAAAAACTATAACTATGGATAATAACAGTCAACTAGAACAACCGCACAACATATTAAGACACAACAAGCGTATAGTGAGGTTATGTATTTATTTATTCTAAGTAGTGACTGGCTCCAATAAACAACATAACGTGAGGAATAAAAAACCAGTTGTAATAAGTACTAGATAAATAAACCAAATAATTTTTATAATAAAGGCTAAAAAGGCAGCTAGATTGCTTCGACAATATTTTACGTTTGCGTCAGCGATTATAACGCGACAGCGTGACGTCATGATCGAACAATAAACACCATCGTATCCTACAATGTTTAATAGCTTTCAACTACAGCAACCGCACAAAATCCCACATCCTGACATAATCTTGAAAAAGTATGACACAGCAATCTTCCAGTGATGTTACGTCGTTATTTGTTCTAGAATTGTCAGTGGGCCCAACAAAGGACTTAACCTGAAAAACAAAAAACCAGTTTTAATAAGTTCCAGAGTAAACAAAGCGGCTGAAGTTATAACAGATTTAAAAATCACAGCTTCTATACTTGCATATGCAGTAATTCGTGCATAACTAGAAGTCCTTATATCGATCTGCACTTTATTAATTATAAATTAATTAATTTATTTTTGTTAATAACAGCTCAATATAATTCTGCTTGAACTACTAAAAATATATTTAAAACGCAAACGTCCTGTACAATCCAATAGATTTAATGATCAATTATTCATCAAAGATTCATGCTCTTGTTTCAATGCATATTTAATATGGCGATACGTAGGTTTATAACCTGATTTATCATAGTTTATTCTATAATAATTGCGGAAATTTTTAAAAATTGCAACCGAACAACCTTGTAACATTTCCAACGCCCATTTAGTTTTCTGGAATTTAAATACTTTGCGTCTTATTAGTCGTAAAGATCCGCAGATAATACTCAACTTTCCAAAATTAATAAAAATATTGCTTTATCAGTCACAGGGTACCTGCAATAATAAGTTAAACCATTAACTTTTCCGGTCTATATAACTATTTTTTAGATATCACGTCGATATGTAGTCTAAAATTGTATACGATTTCATATAAAATGGTTTGAAGGTCAATTAGTAATGATGTTATATAGTTAATGATCTGTTTAATGTGGAAGTCATAAATGTGCCTCTCTCACTAAAATATTCCTACCGAATATGGAAAATGCCAAAAAAATATAACAACATTTGTAAATAGTTGGTCTGCTTCGAGTAGTTAGCGTCCGCAAATGGTTAGGAAATAGAAAATTCAAGACCGCTCTTTCTCTACCGGGTATGATGTTACTGAATTGTTTGTTTCAATACAGGCGATTTAAAATTTTGACATAAGCTGTATAAGACATCCAAAAGTAACGAAAAATACATAATCAAAACTTTGGAATCTCGTTTTATAACAACTGCAAGACATTTTTTCGCACGAGAGGCTGGTGCTTCAAAAATAATCCCATTTAGACCCTCGTTGCATAATATCATTATTACATATAATAGTGTACATCGAGAATCGAGTTCCTTAATTATTCTAAAATTTTATTTAAACCAAATAAATTAATATCCTAATGACTGAATTCGAATTCGATAATAATTGACACAAATTAATTTGTAAATGCGAAATGCATCATTTAGAAGTATAGAGGAGACAATATCTACAGAACTCTGTGTTCTCCGTATGTGATTTCATTTATATGTACTTCTGTTTTATTTTAGATTTTACGTTAATA
>JABXWE010044971.1:0-13035 GCA_014611495.1 Limonius californicus | reverse complement strand
TCAGTTCCTTTTTGGCCATCGTAGAAAATGCACGCTTTTTTTTATCAGTGCTAAATATAAAATTATTATAAAAGAGGCGTTACCTTGTAAAATTTTAGAGGTTATGTGATTTGTTTACAAAATGTCAAACAGTGTTTAAAATTTGTAATTAGTGGACAATAAGTGATTATTAGTGATTGATTAATTCAATCGAAGTGTGTTTAATTTTGTGGAATTCATCTAAAATAAAATAATAAAAAGAATTAAATTGAAATCTATTAATAATAACTTATAAAAAATTCTTCAATTCAAAAATATATGATTAGAATCCATGAACTTACCTTATTCAATTCGAATATTAAGTGAACAATTACAGTACTTCTGTGATTTAATGATTTAAATTCACAAACTATCGAACTATGAGAACTGAGTGCTGTCATATTCAACTTTAACTGGTTCCGGCCGTTGCAATGACCTTCCAGCAGAATTAGAAAGTGCGAATGTTGCGGTATTTAGAAGAGGTGGTGTCTAGGACATGGCTGGAGTGACGCAATAAGAAAAAGATAAGTTTTAAATTTAAGTCTATTTTTAAATGAGTATAAACAATTCTCATGTCATGATTAGCTATCTAGATTGGTGGAGCCACTAAAATATGCCCTGAGATAATGAGTTTAAATATAAATGCTATGTTAATTAATTTATATTAATTCATTTGAGATAGAACTCAAATTGGCGCCCAACTAAATTACATAATTATAAAATTATTTATAGGTATAATTCATCTATTATAAAATATAAAATACATAGCAATATATATATCTTGATTACAATAAAATGTAATTATTTTCAATTTTAAATTTAGTTTTATTTTACTTGAACTTTCGAATAATCCACGCTTGAAGAATGTTGCACTAACTTTCAACAATTTTTCAAAACAAGATTTTATTAGATTGTACTATATTGGGATTCCCAACCAGAAGTTGGGAGCTCAAATGTCCTGGCACCAAAATGTCCAGCGCTAAAACGTCCTGGCGCCAAACAGCAGCGACAATACAGCAGCGTAAATACAGCGGCGCCATAACGGCGGCGTCAAAACGAAGGCGCCCAAGTGGCATGTACCTACTAAATTTAAATGTACTTTTGTACACTTTGAAGACATCATCCGCTGTACATCCGCAAAGTGAAACAACGCCAAAAATTATTCGAACACCGCCAGATGGCTTTAAAGAATTACCTATTAAAAGTTTCTGAACTTTCTAAGGAAGGAATCTCTAATAAGCATCAATTTCGTATTTTAACTGAAGAATAAAGCTTGAGCAGCTACTTTCTTAAGAGTTTGTGAATCGTTTTAAGAAGCATGTGATTGAGTTTATGCATCAATTTCTTATCACAGGTGAAACTGGGGGCCATCATTACACATCCGAAACTTAACTATAGGATCATCGCGATTCTCTGTCGCCAGAGAAAAGAATGTATATAAAGTCTGATATAAAATATAATGGCGACCAATTCTACAATACACATTTAAAGGCCAGGTTTAGCAGGTAAATTTTATTTATAAAGAGACAACGCAATACCCATCCAAGATTTGTTTCCATAACTTTGATCAGATGAAAGAGTTATTGAATCAGTTAGGGGATATTTAGTAGGCCTCTGGGAAATCGGAGTTTTATGGTGAAATAATGACTTTAGGGCATCGTTGGTCAACAAAAGCCTAAATAAATGTAACCTTCTATGCCAAAAAACAAAAAAGTTTTATGCAAAAGCAGTTACTTTACAAATAAAATAAGTACAGGCTCCAAACGCATCAAATCTGATGCAACCAGAAAATTAAATAATTTAGCACCATAACTAAACTGTATTCCTGTCATTATTTAATATGTTATAATAATAATATTTATACCGAAAGTTATGCTACTTGAATTGTTTAAATTTCTTCTTCTTCTTCTGTATATAGGCCAATGGGCTGGTAATTACCTACAATGGGGTAGCTTCTTTGATTTCTCTGTGCACGTATGCCGGGCCGTACGGTAACCTAACCCATCGAACAGAGAAAAGAAATTTCACTTCAAAGTCAATGATGTTGAATGACAACCGGAGCCGACTGCTTTGCATACCCTCCAAAGTAGGAGCTCTAGCATGGGCTACTATAGTAGTTTAGCCATCCCAACAGTGACCAGCGGTGATTTTTCTGCACTACAAATACAGTGTGACTGGTGTCACCTATTCCTTAATTGATTAAATCAGTGCAGCTACAGCCTAATAGCTAACAACATATTTTACATTAGCATTTGTTGTCCACGTGAATATACGAATCCTACTTGAAAAACATTACACATGATTCATTGTAAAAACGCAGTTATGTAATAGCATTTGTCGCGGGCTTAAACGGAATTGTGACACATAAACGACGACATGCCCTAGCGTAGCTCAGAGGAGGAGAAGGGGGAGTTCATTTTCGGGATAAAGTCGTAATAAGTGAGGGCGTCAATGGAAATATCACTAGATCCAGCACTGCTCATGCTCCACGTTACTTTGAACGGTCAATCCGAAAGTTGCGCTTGATGGAACTTACCTTTTCACGCAATTGTACCTGATAAAAAAATGTGAATTTACTAACCCCGTAAACAAAGGAGCATATCTATCACTCTCAGCAGTCCTCACAGGAATCCGCTCATTACTTTTAACAGAGTTTAATATAAAATAAGAGTCGAGTGTAACAAGGCATTTAATTAAATTAAGAAGTGGGCAAAATACACGCAAAAATGGTTAAATGATTATAATCTGGTAACGAACAAAGATAACATAATTTAATAAAACACAGTTTGATACAAACAATCTTAAGATTAAACAAGTTTATTTACAGGTGAACAATTAAATCTAAGCTAATAATACTTGAAAAAAGATACTGCAGGAAGGCCTTGTACACGAAGTACTTTTATATATCGCTAAAAATAGCTTTGAATAAAACGTACGAAATATAAACTAATTGCGCACAATTAACGGCGTGCGTTTCTGGCAGCCGCCCTGTTGGTAAACTAAATGGAACAGGAGAAGCGTGGGTAACAAAGGTTTAGAAAATTTACCTTTTTCGATGGAAAGTTTGCCCTTCAGGGGTGTGTAAAGCTTGAGTCAATCCCTGGGTGTAGTGGTGGAATTTTAACAGTTAGCTTCCCTCGAAACCACCTGCTTTCGCCAGGTTTTTCAATATTGCGTCAAACGACGAAATTTCCCAAATCGGTACTTTAAGCGATATTTTCGGAATTTTTAGAGAACCGAATATTCTTCTTTTTCGGATGTATCGTGAACAGTACCGCAGAAAGCGAAAGTAATTAGCTATTTATAAATTACACTGATGCGGACGCCCGGGGTAATTTCAGATCTGCGCAACAATCAGGTCGAGATCTAGAGCCTGACTTCTCTCTTTTCCTCTTACTTAACAGTGTGAAGACTCGGATTAATGCTGCGTTTGTAGAAAGATAAATACACGTCGCGCATACAGGGTGCGTTCAATAAAAGCGGCCGAACATCACAAATTATAGCATTACTATTTATACTTTAAAGTAGAATAAATAAATTATGTTGATAATTAAGTTTGGTAAAATAATCAGGTGAAATTTGTTCAGGAATAATTAATACTTATAATAACCATAATAATAATGTAGCAACGTTATGATGAATTATACTTTGAAGTGCATGAATCAAAATCCATTTATACTCCTCCACATTCAAGAATAAATTTACTACTATAGAATCATCTACTGCATAATAATTTGCTTCAAGTGTTTACTTAACACTTACGCGGAGTTTGATTGATAGCCAGAAATACAATTCAGTGTAATCAAGAAGTGGAATACGAAACATAATGGAAATAAATATAAAATAAGACTAAAAGCTCATCCGCATATGCAGGGGCGCCGTAAAATCCACAAAACTGTGATAAACAATTAATCAAACTGATCCTGGAATCCAAAGATCTTGTTTAAAAGGTTTTCTTTCTACAGAAAACAATTTATCATATCTGGATAGGAATCTTCATTCGCGCCTGCTTTTAAAACAGCCAAATTTAAAACAAGGTATTAAAGTTCCATTTTTCTTCGTCTCATTAAGCTGCGTGTTCCAAATTTTAGCCAATAACTAATATCCGTCTCGTGATAAGCACAAAGTTTATGGGTTCGGATTATAACTTTTGGTGACAATTTATTACTTCATACTAAACAACATTAATATCTTCAAGCAATTGCGCTTGGGAAATGTATCTGGGCAATGTCGCTACGTTCTCTGTTGAGATTTGTTTATAGCGAATTTACAATATTTGACGAATTGTTCACAAGCAATATTTTCATAATGCCTGTGTAGGATTATAATAATTATTTTGGAAAATGCTTTTGTTAAATCCTTTAACTTTAGCAATTTTTTGTTAGGAAAGAATAATTATTACATGTTGATACTGCACTATTTTCCAAAAACGGGATCACGTGAATACACAATTATGCCTACAAGTATTTGTGGAAAACCGTATAAAGCTTTTAAGCAAACTGGGTGAACACGTGGGCTAAAACGCTTTGTATGGTCATTTCTTTCAAGAAATATTAAATAAACGGTGGCATTATGTATTTCGTTTTACGATGGAAAAGTTGGTGCCAGAAGCAACGAAACCTACCTTTAACATATTGTAAATCACGGGCCCTTTGCCTAAGGTCGAAGGCTTTAAAATGTGTACATTGACAAAATAATTGTTTCAGTTTTGTTACATGATAAAGATTGAAACTGCTATCTCAAAGTCAACCGTAGCGAATAGAATACCTCGTTGTAGAGATAAATCCGAAATCATGTCGTATTAGTGAGGTTATAACTGCGATTTGAGGTTTTTAATTACTTTAGATTCTATAATTTTTTTTTTGTTTTATTAATAGTAAATTTACAAGCTACAAGTAAATATGATGGTTTATATAGGCCTTGTTAGGAGGAACCACTCATTAGTGGTACTCCTATAGTATTCCTTTCACATTAGGGTGTTTGCAGGTCGTGCGGTCAGGTCCTATTTAGTCGTCTTAAAGGTGGGTGAGCAGTGGACAGTTGGTGTATGAGATCATTGTTGTGACCCTGAAGTCTATCATGGTAAGTTTGGGCAAATCTTTGGATTTCTTCAGTGACGAATGGAATGTCGAGATCCTCATGTAAGGTTAGATTTGAGACATACCATGGTGCGTCTACCATAGCACGGAGTGTTTTGGATTGAAACTGTTGTATTGCTTTGATCCTAGTTGGTTTGGCACATCCCCAAAGTTGTACCCCGGATGTCCATATTGGTTTCTATATAGTTTTATAGAGCAGTAATTTGTTAGGTAAGGACAGGTTGGATTTTCTTCCAAGTAGCCAATACATTTGGCGGGACTTAAGGTTCAGTTGCTGGCGTTTAGTTTGAATGTGTTTTTTCCACGTAAGGCGTTGGTCCGCGTATTTGGTTTCCGTTTTGACAGGTATTGGAACATCATTTAGAGTAACTGCCCAACACACGTTAAATCGCGTTGTGAATGTCACTTGTACCGATTTAGTTTGCTTCATTTTAATGCGCCATTTACAGAGCCATTCATTTATTAGATTTAGGTGAACTTGGAGGTTTTCAGATGCCAATATTGGATCTTCGTGCGTGGAAAGAATGGCAGTATCGTCAGCAAAAGTGGCGATGACAGTGCTTCCAGCTTCTGGTATGTTAGGTGTATAGATTAGGTAAAGTAGGGGGCCAAGGACACTGCCTTGTGGGACACCAGATTTTATAGGATGATGTTTGGAGAGTTCATTGTTATACTTGACTGTGAAGAATCTGTCGGAAAGGTCAGATTTAAGGAGAAGGTAATAATACCTTGGGAGGAGTCTTTTTAATTTATTTAGTACCCCGTTGTGCCAGACTTTATCAAACGCCTGGGCGACATCTAGGAACACGGCTGTACAGAATTTCTTTTTCTCAAGGCTCCTTGATATTTGATTTAGTATTCTGTAGACTTATTGTGTTGTAGAGTGTCCTTCTCGAAATTCAAATTGATGTGGGGGCAGGTGTGATGATATATCCGTATTGTCCAATAGTCTTCTAAGGAGGAGCTTCTCAAAGATTTTTCCAAGTAATGGCAAAAGACTAACCGATCTGTATGAGGTAATGTTTTCAGGTGGTTTCCCGGGTTTGGGGACCATTATTATTTTCGCGTATTTCCATAAGATGGGGTAGTACGACATGCTTAACATTCGGTTATATGCAGTTGTCAATAACACAATGGCCTTTTTTGGGAGCATCTTCAGTACTTGACCTGTTATCAAATCATAGCCTGGTGCTTTATAGCTATTTAGCTTCTTTATCTCCGCCGGCGAACAAGGTTTGACAGGTAGGGACATTTGGCAGGGAATCTCCAGATATTCCTCAATAGCTTCATCATCTATGTTTGAATCAAAGGGTTGAAATACGTTAGATAAGTGCTCAGCAAAGGTCTCAGATTTTTCCCTATTAGATCTTGCCCATTCTCCTTTCGTTTTTCGGATATGTGGTATGGTACCTTGTGGCCTTTTGAATTGTTTTGTTGCCCTCCAGATGGTATGATCTTCTTGTCTAAGATTAGTGAGGTAATAATTAAAGTTGGCATTTTGACAATCCAGTAGGACCGTACGGATACGTCGAGTCAGTCTGTTGTAGCTTAGTTTGTCAGCAGCTTTTCGAGATCTTTGCCATTTTTCCAGAGCTCGTCTCTTCTCAGCGATTAGTTCCTTTATACAGAAAGGTATGTTATTTGTGTCATGGCGAGGATCTGTTACATTAAGTGTAGCTTTCCACGCAGCTTCTTGAATAAGAGTAACACGGTATTGGACTGATCGATCTAAGTCTTCAGGTTGTTTTATGCGCAGTTTGAGATCAATTTTGTCCTCAATAAGTTGTTGGAATTTAAGCCAATCAGTTTGCTTTGATACAAGTCTGGGGGTCAGTTGTTTATTAATGGGCCTAGTGCTTAAGTTTATAATTACTGGCACATGATCTGATGATAAATCTTTATTATTTTCAATCAGAATTGATTCAGAGTTTGTAGCTATCCCATGTGAAGTGTAAAAATCTAGCAAATCAGGGGTCTTGTTTAAATCTGTAGGCCAATGTGTCGGTTCTCCAGTAATGTGCAACTGTTTATTGAAAGCTGACGGATCGGCTTACATTATTAATATGAATTAGAAATATACCAGTAAGTAAAGTCTTTTTCTTGACTAAAGATTATGGGAATTCCATTTCAACTGTGATTGAGATTTTTCTTAACTGCTGTTCACCGATGTATAACCTCGAGGTGGTCTACCGGTAGAGAGTTTGCCTTTGATTCAGGAGGTCTAGGATTCAGACTCCAGTTTGTCGTGGTTTGGCTGGATCATACAGGTAAATACTGAGCAGTATCATCAAATCTCATTATCCTTAGCTTTTCCATCCTTACATTCCCATTACTGCATAAAGAGGGCTTTGGGTTTCGGTACTAAACCAGACTGACCTCTATATCGGCTCACCACTTGTGGGGAATGAACATACGATGACTTTTATTGAAAACTTCACTTAAGTTCAAATAAAACCAGTGGGGAGAACCGGTTCTCCATGTAAATCCAACGCACTACCAGAGAATCAGCAACCTCCAGAACCCGCTCTTCGACCGAGGAAACTTAGATATACATACGTCCACCGAACACTCTGCAGAGTCCGACGGTAGAAAGATTTTTAATTTAGGAACAGTCCACCATAATAATTTGCCTTGCAATAATTCCAATACAGATACATTCATCTTATTATTTTTTTCCGTGGGGTTCTGTAGGAAATACGTTACGCTACGGCTGGCGTCCGATATGATATACTATGTGTTTATAATTCGCTCCAGTAAAGCACCGGTTGCGAGAACGCTCGTTATACAACACTTAAAGAACGGGTAATACTATTATCAGCCCAAGTAAATATTTAACAACAAGTGGTTCTAAAGTAGGTGAAGTCTAGTAGATATACCTCACTAAGTAAATAAAGGACCACGCCGGGTGTTTATTGTTATTGAATATATACATAATATAACACAGCCGTCAATAACTAAACAAATTATGTTGTGAAAACACTGGAAAATTAGTCATAGAAGTTAACGTATGTACTCGTTGATAGTTTCCTTAATGCACTTCGTGATACGTGTTCTGTTTCCAGTTCAGACAGGAATGCTGCTCACACCTGCGTATGATCCGCGAGAAGTCATACGTCTTTATAAATCATAAATGATCAACAGTTTAAGAGTTATTGTTGTGTAAACCAATAGAAAATAGAGCCACCTGAACTATTTAAAAGATTGGATGATTGTATAATGCAGGGTAAACATACTGCGGAAAAAATGTGTAGGAATTTGCACTGATGGTGCTTGTGTTATATCTGGAAGATTTAAGCTTTGGTTAAGGTTTGTTGCTGTTGACTGGATGTGAGCTCTTTAGCACCGCGTTTCAATGGCAATAATTTACAGAAGAATCCCTTCTTTTGGACTGCGATCCTACCGTTCATTTCAACGGCTCCCTTTAACTGCACATCATAAGGCTGTTAGGCTTGCTTGAGGTCAAGAGGAGCGCCATTGGAATCAGCAATGGAACGACATTGTCTTCAGTGACGAATCAAGATTTTGTTTGTGGGCAAAGACGGCCGTAGGAAGGTACGTCGATATCGAGGAGAAAGACGAAATTTAGAGTTTATTGAAAGACGCTATACAGCTTTAACACCTGGAGTTATGGTTTGGGGTGCGATTTGTTTCGGTAGAAGATCACCTCTTGTATTCGTCCCAGGCACTTTAAATGCTCATCGCTATATTCATAATGTCCTGGAACCGGTGTTAGTACCATTCATGCAGACGTTGCCAAACGGTATTTTACAACAGGATAAGGTAAGTCCACACACTGCTACCGGAACGTACCTCAAACAAGCACAATTGCAAATGTTGCGCTCCCTTTAATATATTAATTCTCACACTAAATTTCATTAACATCTGCTAAGCAGTTCATTTAAGACATGGTGTGTATCACACGCACGTTAGTATAGACCAAAAGTTTTGATATTTTGAAATCGTAACCATAATACACCTCCATAGTAGAAGTGCGGGAAAGTAAAAAAATTAATTTTTCTAAGCTTTAACATTGTTTTTGTGACATGCCGTATTTACTCCTTGATTTTCAGAGATTATTTTCTTTTTGCTTTAATTTATGAGGATTTATAAGCTTGTGTAAAACATTCTTTAGGTACTACTTGCAAGTTGTTTAATCTCAGTTTTCACATCTTGGAACAACTGCTAGGCTGTCATTGTTTATATTTTTGCATTGTTTACCTTAACCTTAATAATATAAACCCACACAACAAAACAATAGGTAATGGCTGCTTTGTATGTCTTGGTTAAATTAAAACAATAAGTTGTCAAAGAGTTGTTCGAACTGCAGGAAGAGATGCGTGTTCAAGATAACAAAGTGTGGCAGTAAAGTCCTTATATACCAAATGTAATCAACAAACATATTGTTCGTTTAACATGAATATGTCAATTCGTTTCTGAATAAATACGTGTGTCGTGGTATAATAAAAAGGAGATCGAATATCTTAAGCAGCATGCATAACTTGTATTTCGACTCAGCGTATTTATATCAAAAAGCTAAAATAAACTTACGTTTATGATTTTTCAGTTTATAGCAAATTGTATAGGTACATACAATAGTAGTATTAGGATTTCTTTTTTCTTAACATCAGAACAACGCCTCAACTCTAACCAATTTTAGTTGTTTAGCATAACAAGCAGCGGTGACGTTATGACAACCTAGCTAAGCTAGTATTTTTCTAAAAGAAAAACACGACCCATTACTATTATTCTAAATAAGTATTGGAATTTCATGAATTGCTTAAGAGAAAAGTTGCACTAGATATTGAATTTCCGGATCAATTTAGGTGTTTGTTAATTATGAATATCTTAATTTTTAAAATTCGCACAACTTTCTAGAGCGCATTTTTATACTCAAAGTGATAAATCATCAATCACTAAATATTCTAAATTTACATTTAGTAGTTGCACGTTTATTTTACACAACTGTACTAAGATAAATGCTGTGAGAAAAGAATTCTCCGAAAACGGAACAGGCGAAGGTTTATAGATATCAAAAGTGACAGAAAAGTAGCGGAAACACGTTTTATGGCCCTCAAACAGGCAAATAACACAAACACGAAATTTCTGTCAATGCCTTCTCGGAAATATAATAATATTAAGGCTTGGCAGAACGTCTTGAGTTACAGTATCGATAAATGGCCAACAAAACACAAAACTTATAAAATATACACTATGTGCTCTTTTATAATTTTGAAGTATTTATTTTTTCAGTAATATTGTAATAGCGAAAATTTTCGGTATTGAGATTTTGAAGGATACACGTGTTTGTGTGTACAAGAACTTAACAAATTTTTGCAAAATTTTATTGTTTGTCCGTATGTCATACTAATCGTACTTCAGTCTGTAGGTCTCTTTCGAGAGCCGCCGTTTCTTCGTATCTTGGTATACCCAGGGGCGTCTATCAAATAAGGACTCAAAAAAAGTAAACTATCTTGTGCCTACTCAATAATATCGTCGAAACAAAGTAAAATTGATCGATGTACAGTGAAATCTCAGCTTGTGTACAGCTCCAACAAGCGGACATCTCTCTTAAAGCTTCCTTTTAGTTGTGAAAAATATCTGGTTATATTAAGGTTGTTATTTAATATTTCCGTTTCTTATAGATGCCTTCCTAACTTCTTTCTAATTGTAGATTTTATATTTTTGGCCTTTCAACGCTATAAGGAAAGGTCCAATGGTGTTGTTTATAATTGGTATTTTTCAAATGCAGTTACAGGGTAGCTATTGATATTTCAAAATGATCAATATATAGTGTTCCACCAGCTCACCAAAAGGAAGCTTTAAGCGGAAAACGTACTGCCACCAAAATTGTTCCTATGATTTTCTACATTAATTACATTCTTATAAGCGAACATTCTCATAAACGGAAACTACCGTGACAGCAATAAAACCCCAAGTCAAAGACACCCTTCGGTTTTTAAAGAGGGAGTAAGAATAATAGTCACAGAGGAAATAAACAAAAGAATAAGTGATTTTAAGGCAATTAACTCGAGAATAATATGAATTAATATAAAACTGGAAGAAACAATCAACTTTATACAAATTTATGGGCCAGTATAAGGAACAGCAGAGGAAAACAAGATAGATTTTTACATAAATTTACAAAGAATACTTGATGAAATTAAAGAAGAAAACGAGAAAACAATAATATTTTGGGACTGGAACAGTAGAGTAAGGAAAGACTGTAACAGAGGCATGGGGTGTATGGGAATACATGGAGAAATAACACTAAATAGAAATGGAACAAAAATGATAGATTTCTGTAAAGTGAGCCACTTAATAATAGGAAACACAATATAGGAACAACCATGAGAAGACAAATACACATTTGTGGCAGAAGAACGAAAAGCTAAAAGTCTGATCGATTATATAACATATGCACAAGAATTAACAGGAATAATTCAAAAAATTGAAAGGAAAAAAGAAGCACAAATAGGAATGCAACACAGACTAGTAATAGCAAATTACCAAGCAAGACTAAACAACATAGAAGAAATAAGGAAATATAGTAGCTGAGCGATACATAAACTGAAGAAAATAGAAAACACAGAAAAGTACCAGAAAGAGAGAGAGAGATGTAGAATTCCAAAAACTGGAGAACGGAAAAACAGATTGGACTTTAGAATAAAGATGGATGGCTTTCAAAGAGACAGTGCTGAAAATAACAGAGAATATATATGTGGAAGAGTAAACATAATAAGCATTTTTAAAGGACGAGATGGTGGAATAGAGACATACAAAGACTGACAGAGGAAAAGAAAATAGCATGGATGCAATATATACAAACAAAAACACAGAATGACATAGAAGAATATAATAGAAGGAGAAACAAACTGAAAAAAGCAATCAAGAAAGTAAAAAATGGATTCTGGAAGGAGTTTGGAGAAGAGATAACGAAATTACATAAAACACACAGCACAAAGTTCTGGACGAGAATACAAAGTTTAATAGGAGATAAAAGGAAAGAAATGAAAGTAATACAAAATAATCAGAGTCAAACACAAACCGACACAAAAGAGATACTAGAATCGTGGAAAGAACACTACATAAATGAGTATCACTAGACAGTTCCGGATGATAAAATAATAAGAGAAGAACAAACAGGACGCCAACAAAGCATAGAAGAATAGAATAGATAGAAGTCGAAGACGCATTACAAAAAACCATAATTGGAATAGCAAGTGGAGAAAACGGCATAGCACCGGAGACGATTAAATGGCTGGGGAAAAAGGGAATAGATTGGATAAGACCTGTCTGTGAAGAGAAATGAATACACTTTGTGAAAATTACAGACCAATCTGCTTAGTGCTTATCCCAAACCAGCTACAAGTTATACACAAAAATCTTAGAATGAAGATTAAGAGACTACCTTGAATCGAAACTAGCGAAAAGCAGACAGCGTTTAGACCAAGTAGACAGACAAACGGTAACATATATTGTCATATACGTACGGACCAAAAATGACCCCACGTTCACAGTGTTATGTTCTTACAAAGTTAATAAAGGATCCACATAGGGACTGACATAACTAAATAATTTAAAAAAAATTAGACATTGACAGAAATATTTTATTTTGACAAATAATTTAATTACTCAGAATTTTGAAAAAAGAAAGAAATCAAAGATTATAATACTTTGTATAATCTGCCCAAAACTAAACGCTAGCTATAATTTTAGCCGAAGAGCTTAGAGACTGATCTCTTTTTAGTCGGTTCACTTTTAAAATAAAAAAAAAACTTTATGATTCGTATTAGAAAACATACAATATGTGCAAAACTAGCTCAAACAAGGATTACTACACTGTACACAATTCCTTCGCCCTGCTATAGCTGACCTAACTATTTCCAAAATAACAATAAATACAAACGGTACCTTCTGC
>JABXWE010044969.1:0-19775 GCA_014611495.1 Limonius californicus | reverse complement strand
ATTAACAAAATTATAGTAAATGTTCAATATGTCGCCCCCCCCCCCAGCTTCTAGACACGAAGCACATCTACGAAGTAAATTCCTGCGCACCGCTCAAAATATATCAGGAGTCTGTTGAACTAAAGGCCTTGTGCGATGGACGATTGCTATTCGGAAAATGTTCTTGGTACAGGCGAGCACCTTTGCGTGCGTTACCCCAAGCAGCTCCATACATGAACATGATGTCATGCTCTTCGGCAAAAGTATAATTCGCCATAACACAAAGATACGAAACAGAACGAAAATAACGAAGAAAATAATTATCAAAAAAATCACAGAATGAAAAAAACGAATTATAAAAGGTACGAAAAGAAACGAATGCAAGAAAGTCAAAAAATATCGAATTGTGTCAAAATTGATGTTATTTGAATGCATGTATGTCTAGATAGTGTTTTTTTTTTCAAAATTCGGTGTGACCTGTACAAAATAATTTAAAATGCAATTTACTTTGCCTATTTTCAGGTACATCTTAAAGAATATTTAAGGGGCTCTATTTTCAAAAGGAAACACTTTTGACCATACATTTATTAACAAACGTTGTTTGCTTTGTTGTGTTTTGCAAACCCAAGAAGTTTGTCCCTACAATTCATTAACACCCTGTATAGAAATAAACATGTCTCCGCAGGTTTTGTTAAGTAGTTGTGATTTAAATATATGCTATTGTAATTGCAATAATTTCTACATGTTAAAACTGCTTTGTTTGCTGGATTAACGGCTGATTTAAGTTCATTTAACATTCATATGTAGGTACTTTATTCGTAAAATGATATCGAACTAACGCGTATCTAAATGGTCCCATTAGTATTCATTTCTTATTCATGCATGCTCTTAAGGTAGTGCAAAATCTATTTTTAACAAGAAGCCCTTGGGGTGTCGTTCTAAAAGTGTAAAACCCTCAATGACATAAATTACCTATGACAATGGGGCCGCTGGGAGATCTGAAGAATAATATATGTCATAAGAGTCAAGTACTAGTAGCTACACTAACATACACTGAAAAAAATTAAGGAATCAATAACAAACTTGGTTTCTTCAAAACTAAAGCAAAATCGGAAATGATCGGAAGTAGAAATATAAATTTTTCTATTATTTGGCAAAGAAACACTTTAACAGAGCTTTCTTAATTAAAATGCGCAATCAAAAGTCTGAGAAATTTTAATTGATTTAAACGCTGCTCACGTCATAAACTTTACATTTTACAAGCGCCTAATTTTACAAATTGCATGGCTTATCTTGAACCGCAACCCTTAAATAACGTGAAATTTTGCTTTTTAAAAGCTCATTTCATTTAGTCGCCCCACACGCCGAAATGAAATATTTTACGAGCATTTAAATAAATTTATAATTCATCCAGCATACCGAGTAAATTCCGCAAATGAAGCTTATTACACATTTGCGGCGTATTACCTCAAAGGAAAGTAAATGATAACGTGAACCCTCATCGTTAGCGAATAAACACATAGAGACGTAAATATTGTCAAGGGACCACTTTGCAATTATTGCTTTTCCGCTGCTAGGCTCGGAAAATTGGAATGACAGGGAAATTTTTACTTTAATTTTATTGCTTTTTATTGTGATGAAAATGAAGTAATAGCGTTGGCATTAAGGTTGTTTGTTTCGAAATTTATAAGCCTATCTTATGAGAAATATTAGAAGATGACGTTATTATTCTCACAAAATTAATTTTGGGAGGAAAACAAATATTTTACAACTTTTCATTATAACTTAAATTCAAATTTCAGGATTTAATCTTCGGGAACTGTATTTAAGACACAATAATTGCTTGAAGTTGCGGTTGCTTAATACTATGGCTGCTTAAACAAATACCGAGACTCTTTAGAAGTTGGAACAAAGGATTCAAAAATATATATGTGAAAGTCGAGTGAACCCAGAAATTGGCTTTATGACATGGTCTTCATGAACGGTTCTTACACTTAAACACGATAAATACATTTACTGCTTTCTAAAATATCATATAAACCTTTTTGAATTGTACATTATTAGAGTTAGTTGAACAAATTATTGTGACATGTTTGTATATTCTTGAATCAATTATTAACACTTTACACCGCAAGTGTTATTGGTTTATTGTTTGTTAACATGTATTTAATGATACATAAATAGTTGTGGTAGGTAACAAGATATATTTGCAGCAATTGCTATTTGACGATTGTCTTTATTATGGGATTGAGTTCTTATAACGTAAATACTTGTTACAAATTATATGATAGGGTATTAAAAATAGGCCAACTTATAATATCAAACTCATATCCGGAAAAGCAACGTTTTCGAGCTACAAACAACAGCAGTTATCTACCTAAATATTGTTTAATTGAGCAGCAACTTTTTGCACATCGTTTCACCGACCCCATTTGCTTTCCTTCCTTGCAAGAAGTATTACCAGATTTGTTGGAAGAAGTACCACTGGGAATTCATCATCGTCATCATCATCATCTGACATGGAGCTGACTCGAGGGTCACTCCTGGATTACGCCAGGCCTACCCCATGCCAGTAGGTGGATAGGAGTTTAAGGGATAGCGTGGGATCGGGTGGGGTATTGCACAACGTTAACATGTCTGCAATGCATACCGCAAGACACCGCTGCTACAACACGAGGTAGTTAGTAAGCTACGCATCAATGGGGTTTTTGAGTACGTAACCGAGACCGTTATGCGATTATGCATTTGAGCCTAGTAACTTTGGTATCAAAGTTCACATTGTTCATATTTCACATCTATCTCTTGTTCTAAGGTTACAGATTGCACATATCTTAGTTTCCTAATAACTAATAAACTTCTTAATATTTACTCCCAAACTTATTTAAACTGTCCTTTATGCGATTAAGCCTTTGAGCCTAATAGCTTTGGGTTCAAGTTTTACATTGTACGCATTTCTTATCTGGCTATTGTTTTAGGGTGACAGATTGCTCCTATCTTAGTTTCATAATTACTAATTAACTACTTAATATTTACCGCATTGAGTTCCAGTGCTTTACCACTTAATTGGCAGTTCGCTTCTGGATTGTACTTCCTTCTTTTCCCTAACCTTGCCCTCTGCAGTTGACAGTTAGATATCCATCGTTTTCTTTCCCGCTGGTACATGTTTCAATTCTTCTCCGTTGTTTTCCCCGTCCTCACTCTCTTTTTTCTTCTTCTTTCCCGTTAGTCTGTTCTTCTTCAGTCGATTCTTCATCGGATTCTTCCATTAGTGTGTAGACTCTTATTGCCTCTCTTCGGATATCCTCTTTTCTTCGTGCCCATTCCTCCCATGTCTGTTTAGGTATGCAGGTGTTTTGGATGTCCCTCTCCAATAATGTATTCCACGTGCAGCATGGTCTTCCGAACTTCTTTTCTTCTGTTTGCATGGCATACGCTTGCTGTAGAGGATGGTTTTCTTAGGATATGTGCCCAGTATTTGATTCTATTATTACCAGTTCCACTTGACCACCGCCCGTAATGTTTAACCTAAAATACCCCTACACTACTCTACTTACAGGTAACAGTGAAACAAAATTTTTTTTCCTTATCACAATAATACTGAACGTGGCTATTTGCGGTATCTGATTTGTCTTCCCGGATCTGCGCACTAAATTAAATTAAATTAAATTAAAGGGGTTAATTAAGTTAATTGAAATTAAATGAGATTAGAGTTTACAAATAGTTTTTTACTTTTAGATGTTACAAATGCCTAGGCCTAAAATATCCCTAGTATACTCTACTTTACAGTTAAATGTGAAATATTCTGAATTTTTTGCTTTAACCTCGATTGACTTTTGCGGTCTCTAATTTGGCTTACCCTGATCTACGCTTTAAATTAAATTAAGGGAGATTAATTTAAATTAAATTAAAAGAGATTAAGGAGATTAAGGTTTCAGATCGTTTTTGTGCTTTTAGAAGTTACGAATACCTAGACCTAGATTTTCCGTAATGTACTCTACTTTCCATTAAAACGTGAAGATTCCGAATTTCTGCTTCAACCTCGTTCGTTATATTATTTTATGTTGACCCCTTTCAACTTCTTAGCCCATCCAATTAATACTAAACGCGACTATTTGCGGTCTCTAATTGGTCTACCCGAATCTATGCACTAAAATAAATTGCAGTACCTTAAATTTCCTTAAAATAAATGAGATAAAATTTTACAATTCGTTTATTACTTTTAGAAGTTACAATTTTTTGGACCTAAAATATCCCTAATATTCTCCACTTTGCAATTAAATGTGAGATATTCCTAATTTTCGGGATTATCATAAGTTGACCCCCTTTCAGCTTTCCAGTCAGTCAGAGTAATACTAATCGCGACTATTTTATTCCAATCAGGAATGAATCCCTTGGTTGAAGCTACGCTTGACTGTGTGTTGCAGCCCAGAAATATTTTCCCTGGAAATTGGCCCCAGTAGGGAGTGTTATTCACGATTTGAAATTTTATGACCTTCTACCAAGAATTTCAGTGTTTAGTTGAGACGGCTTGTATGCCGGCCCTTTCTTTTCTATTTCCGTCCCTGAAAAGATCTATACCTGTTTCCTACCCTTGTCGTTTTTACGCAAAGTGCCCCCACAGATGTTTATCCATTTGTACAGTCTTATATTCGCTTGTTACAAAATTCTCTGGTTTAAATTTTCTTTATCAACTTTATTTTATTTCTGTAATTCTATTAGACTACAAATACTACAAAAGACTACAAAAGTTTAATTAACCATTCAATCGTTTAGCTTTCACTGCCCTTCCCTCCGTCTTGCTGCTTTCCCTGTCGATCACCAATCCTTCACCTTTGATATGTCTTCAGGTAGAGCCGGTGGTATTCCTCCTTCCTTCCGTCCCAGGTTCGCACACACACGCACCCGAACTTGATAGATAGTTTGCATCCAAAATATTTTTTGAAAGTCTCGCTAAGCAATTTTGCACGAGCGCTTTCAAAGCACGTCGGTTCCCGAGCGCGTCGCCAACGCAACTCCAAAGAAGTACCAGTGGGTATTCGTCAATAAATGTAGCGGTAGCATGATGGTACTCCAGCACACTTTTCGTTTGCCGCCCGAGATTGCATTAACCAACTAAACGATGACGGTGATGGGTTGGCCGAGGAGGACCAGTAACGTAGCCGCCACACTCCCCGGACCTAACTCTCCTAGATTTTTTGTATGCGGCCGTATGAAGAGTTTCATTTACGAGATGCCTGTCTAGTCTGAAGAAGATCTACTAGCACATATTCTGGCTGCAACGCCAAAACTCCAGACAACGTCAGGCATTTTTGAAACAATTTACCAAAATATGACCCGAAGGTGCAATGTTTGCATGGAAGTTAGTGGTAGTCATTTTCAGCAATTATTGTAGTGTTTAGCAAATAAATAATATTATTATGAGCGCTACTCATAAGTCCAATCTTTGCTCGAAAACGCTGCGTTTCCGGATATGAGTTTCTGATTAAAAATTGTTCTATTATTAATCCCCTACATATTCTATACATTTATAAGACATTAACACCCTGTATACAGTACAAACGCAATTTTCTTATTTATATCGAAATATGTACTGAGAAATACCTACCAATTAGAGATAAATCGTGAAATCATGTTAGCGATTTTAAACTAGCTGCGACCGACGTCCAAAATAAACAGTGATTGTTACCGGCAGTGGACATGGAACTGCGAAGTTTCCTACCGTACATGAAGCTCTAACAAAGTCACCGAATTTTGTCTTAACGATTTAATCGGAACAGTCACGGTTGAACCTGCGACATAAAAGTCACAGTTTAGGTCATTTTTGTTACCAATGGGTTCGCGGTTGATGGAACTGGAGTAACGAAAAGATTGATACTGATGGAAAAAATACGGAATTACGTATAAAATAGATTCGAGAGTTACGTAAAAAAAAAGATAACTCATAAATAAAGGCGGCAGCGTAAACAAACAAGTTATCGTCAACCTACTTCAAAATTCATATTGGTATAAAATACAACAGCACATTGCTGATCTTAATCCAGAAGAATTAAATGTAATTAAATTTTGATGTTTTAAAATGAAAATCCTAAATCTCAAAATTGTATTCGAACGTAAATTTAATTAACTTTTGTAAATATTATGTTTTACATTATTTATTTTAATTATTACATAATCTTCTTGATATTTTTCTATACTGAAATCTTTCAGAGTTGTGGATTTCGAAATGTGTACGTGTATGATTTACTCGATATTTTAATAATTTAGGAGCACTTGGTGTTATTACAAGTAGTTTCACATATAGCACGTTTCTCAAATACATACTCAAAGTGTAATGAAGGTTAGAAACCGTAAATAGAGAGACGCTTATACCGTAAATGTTTCCTGAAAACGCCGCAGCATGTTTAAGCATCAACGGTTGAGCAATTTGTCTTATTTATGTTCTCAGGGGTATGACTGCAATTTCTAGTTAGATTTTCGTGCATCTCGTAAAATTGTGTCAATCCAATTAATCAGTCATGTGAAAGTGGGGCATAAACAACACTTACATACGGCTTACGGTCGTCTACCTGAAAGCTGGAAAGTACTGCAGCCATTGTAAAACCCAATGCATATAGTATACCACAAAATAACTTCGGTACAGAGTTTTAGCATTGCTATTTTTTTAGAATACTGGATAAAATCTGATATTGGGGTGGAGCCCATTAAATTCTTAAAGGATAGCAGTTTGCAATAAGCTGAAAAAATATTACTAAATTATTCCGCATATATCCTAAACTTAGTATGATTTTATCACATTCTTTTACTACTTTGGCAATTGTTTGTGATTATTTTGTGCATCTTTTTTGATAATTAATTATTTAGATTTTGGATACAATTTAAATAAAATTGCAAGCTGGAAGGTTGCCTATTATCATAGCTACAATGACAATAGGAAACGCGTATTTGAGTCACTTTAACATGAATCGTATACGCTTCATTTCAAATAACTTCTAAACGTTTACTCCCCATGAAATCCAATTCCACCATATTTGATCGTACTGAAACGACGATTATAAAGCTTCTGTTGAAAATAAATAACAAAACAAAAAATAATATTTGTAGACATTAAGTAGCGGTATTATTTTAAGGTGTTTTAATTATTCATTAATGCATTGTCTGTGTTTCACGATCACACAGAATTTTTGCATACATAAGAAGTTTGTATGGCCATGTGCCGTTCTATAATATAATTCTATGCCATATACAGAGAAGAAATTTTTTTATCAGTGAATTGTTTCTGGCGTATTGTTAACGAAACAGAAACATGAATGATTTCAGAGTTGACGCTTGAGCTATATCTTGCCTGGTAATTAGAATCCATTAAAATGCTTTATTATAACTGCTACAATTATTTCTGAAAATCGAACACAATAAACAGTAATTGGCAAATGAAAAATACTTTAAATGTGGACATAAACCCATACTGTTAAGAAATTACAGCTCACACGAACGTGAATACTAAGGGGATCCTACAACCTACCTGGTAACCGAAAATTAAATGTAACGTTTTACATCGAAAAACTATTATACTCGTTTCCCCCTCTGCCATGGGGCTTAGGGCTGCATACCTGAATGCTAGAAAATGAACTGCAGCCAATGTGAAACACAATACGTATAATATACTATAAATTAATTTGTAACAGGTGTTATGTTCATTTAAAAGTTGTGCCGCTTTATTTGAATTGGTCACAATCTAATGGCCGCTCCATAGAACTTAAAAATGCAATTTTTATGGCAATTTTGTATTGACTACAGTTTGTTGGTATTTTTCCGTTCAGAAATTAATTTATGACCATACCCGTCTCGATGTTTTCTTTCTTTGTGAGCCATATTTGCCGAGCTAGAAAACACTTCTCAGAATTCCCCTTTATTGCTACCTGAAGGTTTTCCCGAAACCTGCACGTGGCAATTCGAAATTAGGCTTAGGAGACGTTTTTTTGGGAACGCGGGGGAGAAAGTCCACTTATTTTGATTTACCCTGTACACAACTAAAGATTTATTCCCGTAAGCGATTTTCACGAACTCCCCCTACTCCTCTGAGCTAAGCTGTAGGCCGTTTTCCACCTATCCGGTTACGGTCGTCGGAAAAGCTCGATTGGCCCGTAACACAGGATCTTGGCATTGTTCTGATTGTGAAAAAATCAGATACATTTTTAGGTTGGGGCTGTGTGCAATATGTTCTTAAGGTAAGGTCGTTTGAGGAGAAAAGATGTAGTAGATTAATTTTACATAGGTATCTATTTCAGTATCAAGATAGGTACATTTTTATAATTTTACAGGAGAGCAATTTGAAGATTTTGAACAATAGTATTTTTCAAACCGACTACTGTTGTAAATAGAGCATGAGTTATTATTTTGTCAGTTACGATTTTGGAAGCTAACTAAAGCTGATAATATCCTATCTTCTATATTAATTTATTAAAATAATTTTAAATTAATTGTGGGACTTAATACTGTTTGGTTCTACCAATGGACTTAATACTCTATTTTGTGACTTAATACTGTTTATGTTCGACTCAATCATAATAGGTTGATCTATGACACTGTTGAGAATCCATAATCTGTCACTTTATTGGATTAGTCCATAATGATAAAGTAATTTGGACTCCTGTCAGTGTCAAATTATTTGAAAATTAAACTTCAAAATAACAATTTATTTTAAACAAGAAATACACAAAACGTAATTTTTTCATTTTCTTGGCTTTATGCCCTTCTCCCTTTCTCTTGAGATACGGAATGAGGCTCGAAAATTTGCTAATATCTATTCCCTCATTGATATTTATCGTTGAACGTAACATAGAGTACTTACTCCATAAAGAAGAACTTTTATAAGAAACCAACTCACTATTGAAATAAGCCAATATACTATCCTCTGTGGTAGAATTAATTTTTTTCCGCAAGCACCACAGTCGGTAATCCTTGTAAGCGCTTTCGTATAGAGTTTTGGATTTGCTGGGTAAAAGCATTTCTCTCGCACTCGATGCTATTTGTCTTATGTTGTCTGAAATTTCCATTTCTTCTGGTAGATCCATTTTTAAACTACCAGAACCAATTAATAATTATTTAATCGACGCTTTCTGACACATTTACAAATTTCAAACATCTACGTATCTATGACAACGCAGAAGGCACACTATATAATATTTTCCATTGCAAATTTCACTAAATAAAATATATTTTCCTAGACATTTTTTGAATCGAATATAAAGCTAAGTATGTTACTCGTACATAATCAGACTTAATTAACTCGTCTTTATTATTGGCCTCGCGCGCAAGCGCGCTCTGCCAATAAACTCGACTCGTCCAATAAAGTCTTAGATTATGTACTTGTTACATAAATAGGTATTAGCTTCTACGAATGTATAGATAAATGGGACTTGACACTGAATTATTATTAATGAAACCCATAGTAGAACAATGCAAAGTAGAACCAAAATTAATTAATTTCAATCATAACTAATTAATAAAGGGTAACAGAAGGTGAAATTAAGACAGCAATAATAATTATTTTCTAAAATAAATGAAAGATCACTCCAAAATGTTACAAACGAAAACAGTCAATCTTAAAGTTCGAGTAACAAGCAAATAATTAAAAATTAATAATTAAAGAAACAATACATAATGACGATCATTGCATTTTTCAGTCCTCCTCCTTGAAGTTACCGTGTGGAAGATTTTTAAAATATTCATGGAATCTTTTAGACACCCATGTTATAAGTTCTGCAAATCATTATACTTTTGAATTGAAATGGGTTTTAGTGTCTCTCTTATTGATTTCGGCACCATAAAGTTAGCATTGAGAATAACATCCTTAGAATTAACAGTACGTTTCTCTTTGCATGTTAGTCTTCTAGTGGCTCTATTGAAATCAGCCTGTACAAAATTTTCTTGATTTATAATCTGTTTTAAAATACAACATTCCAGCAGGTGTTTCTCTTAAAAATTTTATATGAACCACTAGAGATATCAAAAGGGTTTGATTATTTGTGGTTTTTTTATTGTGATAGTAAGATCCGGATTCTTTAGATGAAAGGGTAAAATTACCACAAAGTCTGGAAAGCTATTGCTAATCCCATGGTGTTATTAGAGAAAATTGGGGTGGAAGCTTTCTTTTATCTTTCTATTCGTGCATGAATTGTATCCAATTCCATGTAGGAATGTCCTCTTAAAAGGTACTTATGTATGTTCAATGCATTTTATGGAAGGCTTTTTAGCATAAGAATCGAAAGATAGAACATAATCATCTCATGATTTCTATTTTGTGCTAGACAGTTATCGCTCCAGATAATAATTTTCTGTACAGATTCATTTACACTCAATTTAATGTATTTCAAAATACATGAAGCCATTTCATTTCCACCACGTCCGGCTATAGATTCATCCCGGGTGAAGCAATATCCTATGGTTTCTGTTGCATCATAGACTGTATAATTGAAAGTCCATAGCTTCAGAGAGTAGAAACTCTCAGCATTCGTTAGTAGAGGAGTGGGTAAGAATTTTTGTAAAACCACCGAAAGTATTTTGGTGTTATGCTTGGTCTTGTAAGTCTCTTTATCCTGTCGTTTTAGTTTATATCGATTATCTGCATCAAGAAGATGCGCGCCATAGTTAGTTTGTACTTCACGGCGTCCTTCTAGGGATATAGACTCCTTGAGTTTGATAACATATTCATCACATGTATCGTTCCCTGGCTCTTTGAAGGATAAATTAAATTCCGATTTGAAAATTTCAGTATATAACCATTGCTTGGGAATATCTTCTTTAGGAATTTGGTATTCTACACATTCTTCATAGAAGCACCGACATATTATTGAAATGTAGACATGGCTGCCTAAATACTTTGTCTGGGATTTATTCCTGGAATAATGTGATTCTATACACGGGAACTTCTGTATTTGTGCTCTCTGATATTGTTCCATACATTTGAGCAATTTTGTTTGAAGGTTTATGTTTACCCCTTTGATTTAGGTATTTTGATTCCACCAACTTGTTTTTTCGGTAATGCATTACGTACAGAGGTTTGGGATATATTAAACGTGTTAGGAAAATAAGTACAACACACACGAAACTTCCTACCATTTACACTAAAAAAATACTTCAACGACGTTATTCTTTTTCCAGCACGAGATCCACTTCTAGGGCTTACACGCTGAATTGGAACTTCTTCAACGCATATAGTTATAAATTGTCTTTTTTGGTCAAGTTCGATGCTACCATTCCATACCAATTAGAGCACGATTCTCAACTGATATTTTCTGTTTGCACTGCTTTTTACATTCATCACAACAAGGTGATTTCATTTCATTCTTCCAATAAAATTATTGGTGGCTGACAGATATTCTTCACCAGCAACCTCCTTCGCTTCCTAATGTTTTCTTCCAATTTAGAGAATCTATTTTTCTTTTCTTTCCTTCAGTTTCTCGGATTTCTACAGCTTCTTCCTCTTGTTTTTCTTCCAGGTCGATTGTATGACTACTTTCCTCAGGTGGATAAGGTGTGTCCTCAGATTCAGCACATTCTTCTTTATTTTCTAAATTATTTGGGTCTACTTCATCTGCTTTATAGTGAGGTGCATCCTCATTATTTTTAATAATACTATTTTGTAGAATATTAATTTTAGAAGTTTTCGCGAATTCGTTATTTTGATCTTCATTTCCATTGCCTTGATCACAATGCTCTGGTGGGTTTTCTGGTAGCTGAGACTCGTCCGTATTATCTCGGAGAATTTCTTCGATATTGGAAAAAAGCACATTGTTTTTTCTAACAAAGATGGTATTATACAAATCGTTATTCAAAGAAATAACATCCCCTGTATCTTCTATAACATTATCCTGCGTGTTTTCTGCAACAAAAACTAGAAGTAAAACAATAACAAGACTTGTTTTGATAAACTCATGTAATTTTTAATTACCGTTCTCCTCGATCAAAAGTGAGGTTGTAACAGGTGTTTTAGATATTTCGTTGCACTTGGCTTGTGTTAGTGCCATTTCTAATATTTTGTTACCTCTTGATATCATAATGTTGATCCTATTCACTTCACTAATGAAATTATCAAATATTTCCTGTTAACTTTATGAACAAAATAATGTAACTTAATATTATGACAACTGATGTACTCTAAAATAAAACAGTATTAAGTCCAGTTACCTAACCTAAAATTTGTACTTAATACCTAAATATTGGATAGCTGCCAGAGCCAAACAGTATCGAAAACCTTTAATAGTATATTTCGCTATTTAATGGAGGACTTACTATCAATAATCTATACCTATTTTGTAAACGGGAACAAACTGGACTTAATACGCACCGCCATTGGAAAAAGCTGAAAAAATACCAAAGAACAATCATAACCTCATTATAATAAAAAAGTGGACTTAATACTGTTTGGCTCTGAGGTCCAGATATGTTTATTTTGCCATATTTTACATGATTTTTTGCAATTTCTATTACAAGTTTTTATGATTTTTTTGATAATTATTACACTGTCTTTCAATCTTGGATATGATATCTAAAAAGCTCGCAAGTTGGAAGGTCGCCTATTAAAGTAGCTACAATCACATTAGTAGCCCCTTAAGCAATAGGTTATGTCGGTACGTCACACTCATAATCTGAAAAATTAAGAAATGAACAGAAGTTGTAGTGTATTAAAGTCTTGAATCAAATAGCAAAAAAGATTCAGGAAAACATAGAAACAGCAACAAATGAAGCAAATCATGGCAATAAACCTATGAATACTCTAAACTTCCATCAGTTCTTTTGTGGACTTGAAATATGGTCTCTTTATATATCAAACTGTGTAAGGTTAAAAGAGAAAAATTGTTTCACCTAAATTTCCTCTAGGAAGCATTATTGGTAAAATGCACATTTATTACCTACTGTAAAGACCCAAGAGGCTAAAATATGTGAAACCGATTACTAATGTTTCACACATGAGTTGAATAGCCGTTAATTTGCTCAACTGTCTCAGCAATAACCGATCATAGAATTATCGGTCCGTAATATTTTACCAATGATCAAATCGCAGCGTCCGCTTTATAGTCACTGGAAAATGTTAATAACAACGTTACGCTACCTGACCGTTATGTAAGTTTGAGTACTGCACCAGATTACTACTAACCGAGGTTTGAATTTGTTCAATGTTGTTCAAAAACCTTGACTTTTAATAATGTTAATATATAATAAGATCTGAGATTGTTTGATCAGCAATATACGTTGTAGATACCTCATTATCAAATACTCTATTTTTTGTATATCTGAACCATTAAATTTCATTGCAACATGTACACCCTAAGATTGTTTACCTTTCATGTAAAACTAGATTCACCTGTAATTTTACTGCAGAGCGGAAACACAGTAGAAAGAAGATGGAAAAGACTTAGAAGGAGTATAACGGACTCAGCAAAGGAAGCCTGCGGCACATTAAGAGTAACCAACACCATGGTGGACAGAGAATATTCTGAAAATAGTAAAGTAAAAGAAAAATAAATGTAGAAAATCCATCCAGAGAAGAAACCCCTGGGACTATAAGGAATATAAAAACGTAAGAACAATCGTTAAAGAAAGCATAAAGGAAGCAAAAGAAAAGTCTTGGGTACAATTTGGAAACACTATGAAAAACACATATTCAGAGAATCAGAAACTATTCTATGGAGTAATTATACAGACGAGACAAAAAAAAGGAGGTGCTAATAAATAAGATTAAAAATGAACAAGGGAGAGAGATATTTCATGACTTTTCTGGATGCGGAAGATATAAAACAAGATAATACAATCAAGAACAACACAAAACCGAAGATAATACAAGAAATGAAGCAATAAATGTGAGAACAGAAGAACTAGGCAAAGCAATATTAAAAATGAAGCCCGGCAAGGCAACAGGACAGGATATGATTTCACCAGAAATGATCAAACAGGCGGGAGAAACAACTAAAGAAGAATTACCGAAAGTACTGAATATGTGTTTAAAAGAAGTACACTGACAGGTAGGAATAATAGCACCAATACATTAAAAAGGGCACGTAAAAGAGTGCGGAAATGTTAGAGGCATCTTTCTCCTGTGTGTACCTGGCAAACTATGGGCAAGGTTTATACAAAAGCTAAGAGGAAAGTTACAAGCAACACTGGAAGAAGCGTAGTGCGGATTCAGAAAGGGAAGAAGCACGCAAGACTTAACGTTACAGGCCAAACGAAATTTTTCGTCGACCAGCAACAGGAAAGATGGAAAAGGCCTTCCGCTTAACTCAGAGGAGATGGGGCGGTTCACGAGAAACGCTTACGGGAGTGAAATCATACCTAGTTGTGTACAGAATAGGTCAAAATTAGAGGGTGCCACCTTCCAAATCACAGCTGAATGCAGGTACTCGTGGAAGGCCGGGAAGCCAGAAACATACGGGAATCGGACTCACCTTGTTTGTGCCTCCTCCTCTATATAAAGCTTACAAAGTACATGCAGACTATAAAATAAAAATATTTAGACATGGTGAATTTTAGAACAAATATAATTATACTGTTTGAAGGTGGTGACACATCCATTCGGATTGGAACTGGGGAAGCACCTAGTAGTTAAACATATCTCCCCGCCTTCCAGATAGTGTCGCCACTACCCTTCCAGACGTCACCGGGTAAAATGCGCCCAGCTCTACCCGCCCGGAAGCTGGAAGCTGCCGTCCCCATTTCGGACTGACTGTTGCACCGGCTGCCTCCATCCCTGGGTCAAAGGACACCAGTCTAGCTCTAACTTCCTGCTGTTTATGGCCTAGGCTTAGCCGGTTGAGCTTGGAATTCAAAGAATCGGTATTCGAGGAATCTCTAGTGATCCAGAGCACCCAAGCCAACCTCTCCTAACGGATCGTTAAACCACTACTACCTCGAGTCCAACCACTAATTCGGAGAGCTCACTCGGTTTGGCCAGGGCAAGGGGCATCCCTCCGATCCCGAGGCACCCTCGTTTATATAGCGCATGGGTACCACGCTTCGCATACCACTAGAGTATACTCCCGACATTTCACTTGTGCAAAAATGGAGTAGCGGTAAACTCATTGCCGCCCTCCGGCTTCTACTACTCCTTCCTCTCTCTCTCTTTCCTCCTTCTCTCCCTTCTCACTTACCTCTTACTCTCTTTAACTTTCCTCCTTGCACCTTATCAGCCGCCCTCCGGCTTTGCCTTCCACCTTTCCACCTTCATTGCCGCCCTCCGGCTATCTACTACACCTTCCTCTCTCTCTTTCCTCCTTCCTCTCTTCTGTCTCTTGCCGCCCTCCGGCTCACTCTTCCTGCGACTCTTAAGTCCCTCCTGTATCTCCTTACCGCCTGTATCGCCTGTGGGCACCATAGGAGGTGGAATTGTCCATTTATACGTGAGAGGCTATGTGCTGCGCGTCATGTATCTCGCAACTTCATCGTGCCTTGCAGGCACTCTGAAGTCTCGGGTATCCTCCATACACCTGGTACATCGGGTCACCACCAGGTTAGGTAAGCATCTAGGCCGTCGCCCACCCGACCACATATCGTTAAAGCTTTACAGGTTAATCCACACGCCACGGCCCAAGTTGACGTCCACCCTTAAGTGGACCTCCTCATACAGCCCCCTCACAAGTGAGCTTCCAAATTGTGCGGTTCTGGTTAACCGCGGACAGTGCTCCGTTTGACTCTACCTCAAAGTAGAGACCCAGTGTGCACCATAGGAAGTGGACTTGCCCTCGTTATGCGTGAGAGGCTTTGTATTGCGCATCAGGGCATCTTGCTCCTTCGTCGTGCCTCGGCAGACCATATTGGCTGAAGAACCGGGTATCCTCCATAGGCTCGGTGGACTTAACCAGAGGGCTATGTAAGGACCTAGGCCGCCGTCAACCCGCCACGTCATTATTTAAGATCCTCCAGAGTCTGGGCGCGACGCCCCTAATTTGGCACCCACGCTGACAGACTCCTTCGTACATCCCCCCACATAGTGAGTCCCAGATTTTCAATGGCTTGGTGTAGCCACCGACAGGGCTCCGTTAGGCTCTACTTCAGACTAGAGACCCAGCAGGTACCGCGAGGAGGTCGTCGTATGCATGAGAGGCTGTGTATGACGCGTCACTGCAATTTATTACTTCGTCACTTGGGAATGGCACCCAGGGACTGAAGAACCAGGTATCCTCGGAATACCTGGTATATCAGGCCTACCAGGCACGGTAAAGACCTAGACCGAAGCCCACCCGGCCCGCCAACTTCGTGACACAATACATAAATAAAGGTTACCTTCAAAATGGCAATAATTATAGATTTAGCACGTGGGTAGTTGGAACGTTCGAACAAGAAAGGCTCGCGGCCCCTGGCTTGCGGCATTTTCTTTCCCAACCACAGATCTGAGCAGCCAGTGACTTCGAGTTTACAAACATTACAATTTATAATTACATCTTACAGTTAACAAAATGAAATGACAACTGGCTGCTGAAGGTCGCCTTACGTCGCATAAAAAAGAAAGGTTTTACCAATAAAATGATACCCGAAACAAGTTTTTACAACACAATTAACAATTTGTTTTACCTTGATTTTCTTCGGTAGGGAGTAGAGAGAGAGAGAGAGAGAGAGAGAGACAGGCACAATTTAGAGTGTTCTTAGGTCCTGAAGAAACAGTCAAAAATCGCAAGCACGGCACTGAAGACTGGAATCACGATTGCACCAGCAATCGAAAAGACGTTCTTTGGGAAAACGAGAAATTTCGGATAGAAATATTCGCTGCACAAACTTCCAAGTCGTTTGTTACAGCAGCAGCACATCCAGAGGGACAGGAAAGGGGTTCAGTAATAATCCGCCAAAGGTGATCAGCAAATTCGCAATGAATTGCCTCCCGACACTTGCCGATGGTTCTGTTTACACCACGGTGATAACAGCGATACGAAAATTCACGCGATGGCCACCCATCGAAATCCCAAGCAGCCCCTGCAGTATTTGATTTCGCCGCTGTGATGATCACAAGAAGCCGGGTCGAACGAAGATGTTAAGTCAACTGAAGAGAAAAACGAACGAAAGTATCCAGCAGCTCGAATATTCCACCACATTGTGAAACATGTTGCAATAATTCTAGAATAATTTTCAAGGGCAGGAAATTCCAAGCAAACGTTCACGGTCAAGCGTTTAGAAAATATTAATCGGCATTTCTCCATAACAAAAAAAATCAACTAAAACTATGAGACCTAACTCTAATATTCTCCCTTAGACAAGTTAACGAAAAAACGATAGCGACAAACAAGCAAGTATACATATGCTACATAGATCTAGAAAAGGCTTCTGATAAATAGGAAAAAAAGAGAGGATTAGAGAAAGACCTTATTCACGCAGTTAAGACGCTCAACCAGTGTTGTAGAAGTTACGTAAGATGCAACAAGAGTCGGAGGAATTCGAAACTAAAACAGGACTAAGACCAGGATGTGTACTAAGCCCACTACTTTTCACAGTAATACTAGACATGGTAATTAAAAATTGAAAGAAGACAATAAGACCGTTCACAATAGGACACTGGAAAATTCAGAAGATACAAGTAGTAGAACTAGAACTAGCATTCGCCGACGACATGGCCATCCTTGCGACGAACGAGAGCGAGCTACAACATAACGTGAACGTATATGCAACGGAACTAGAAAGGATGGACATGATAATAAACAAAGTAAAAAGAAAAATGATGGTGAACGAAACACAACATAACAATAAGCGGCTCAAAACTGGAACAAGTAAAAAGGTACAAGTACCTAGGCGTAGTAATACAAGAAAATGGTAAAATTGGGAGCGATATTAACCAAAGAATAGGAGCAACAAGAAGACTATGCAAGGCAATAAGAAAGAAATTCCTAAACAGACTAAAGTGGAGGGGTGAAACACAGAGTACAACAAAATCAGTTGAGATGGTTAGAACATGTCGTAAGAATGGAGAGCTTAAGATTGCCGAAAAAGGTATACGAGGCAAGAATAGAAAAATTGGAAAACCGAGGAAAGAGTAGCAGGAAAAAGTAAAAGAAGCAATGCAAAGTAGAGAGGCAAACTGGATCGAATTAACATAGGTAGGTATACAAAAAATTATGGAGAAGAGAACCTAGCCAATCTAGCCAAATATGCCTACACCGAAATGTATAACAGGCGTCAGGATTAAGTAAGTAAGTAAGTTTTTATCGAATGGTGTATTATTTTTTAATTATACATACAAATCTCACGCTCTGCTATTTTAATTGGAATCGATTAAATTTCACAGACTGTAGCATAACATAAGCGGAACGAAAAGCGCTTCAAAGGGAGAACAAACAAGAAGCAGTTCATAAAAAGCTGATTTATTTTTATTATTGTAAACGCTACTCGAAACCCTAGTTACAAAAAAATGATTATTCGAAAACTGCAATTTTATTTTTCTAACAAAGTGTTCGAGTAAATTAATTAGTTCATTAAAGGAAAGTATACCGAGTTATATTTTTAATGTAACGTACTGACCACCGCATGGAATTCTAACGATCTTGGGGAATATACTGTTGAAATGATATATTACAATTACAGTTTTAATAATCAATCTCTTCCATTAAAATATTTGCTGCTTAAGTGGAGAGATGGATCTTCTATTAGGTCACATGTTCAATCAACGCGATATCTAAGTGACTACAAAAGAAGGGGATTTGTTTTAAAAGCAGCTTTTAAATGTCCTCAGGAGATACATGATTACTCACTTTAAATTTTAAAAAGGGTTATAATGTTTAATGGGCTGAGAAAATAATTACACCCTTGAAAGTAACCTTAGGAATTTTTTAGCTATCTAACTATAAGCGGATGTTTTTCGATCGATCTTCAAGGGCTGTTTATTAATCCACTAACTCTGTAATGTTTACATAATTATATGGTGATAGTCAAGTAGGGAACAAATTAAATTTTTAAGTTTTAGAAAGAATACTGTGTGTACTTAAAAAAGACTTAAAAGTTTGCTTTTTTGATATTAGTAGTTTTTTCATACACCTTGAACTTCAATCAATGATAATTTTCATAATTTTTAACGCCGGTTTTATTGCATATCGAAATATTGGAAAATTTATTTTCTTATGGCTGTGCATACTGCTGGGACAATACATCTCAGACTTTCAAAAAATCATGATCAGAAAATACAGAAATAAGTTTTTTTACATGGAAAATTGTAAGGGGTGAAAATTATATAGCGACACAGAAACAATGGTAGGTTGCAGCCTAGCTCAGAGAAGGAGCGGAGATTCGTTTTCTTGAAATAGGAAGCGCTTAATATTGCTCCAATTTGAAATAAGGGCTGTATAGACGTAAAAGTCACTCGATCCGATCCTTCTTCAAAACTGATCTATCCGTACGCACGTAATTTCGAGACTGAAAAGTTATCAATTGGCTCCAAGAACAAGTAGTTAACAGTTCACTTTCAGCTACTTGTACATGAGTCTCTACAGAAATCTCACAGCATAAATCTTAAATGAAAGTTAAGATTAAAATAACCCGAACATTAATTGGCTAAGCATATTGAAGAAAATATTTAAGTAGGAAGATCAGTTAAACTATCAAAAATTGTAGTCGATTTCATTCCAAAACATACCTAGACAGGAAGATAGTCAAAAGTGCGGCGTTTCAGGGTAGCTCAGGGAATAAAAGAATTTGAGAGTTTTTGCCTTGAATCGCTGCATATTGGTTGATTATAAGAAAATAGCGCCTAAAACCCGTTTGGTCGAAAAAATGTGAATATGGAGTCTCCCTGAGCGGTCCTAAGCAACGCTTCTGGTAGTTGC
>JABXWE010044968.1:0-19418 GCA_014611495.1 Limonius californicus | reverse complement strand
TATTAATCTTTACATAATCAAGTGGCAGTCAGTCACTTATCGGCAGATACGTGCAACATTAAAGTTCTCGTTATTGTTTCCATGAAATTCTGTTTTAAAGATATGAACTTTAACACTCTCGTACAAGAAAACTAAGCTCCAAATACCTACTTTTTTTTGAAGATTTGTATTAAGCATTCATAAAGGAAAAATTCTACCTAAAGCTTTTAAGGCATTTAAAGGACACCCTGTATATGTATCTGCGTTTTTGTAATTTCTCGTATCAGTCTGATCTTTATCATGCCTAATCGTGTTTCTGCTGCGTTCTTCATGATTAGCCTTACAACCGATTTGTGATTTTTTATTTTGGAATCCTTTTTCAGATATTTATTGTTTCGTATGTTTTTGCTTAGGTGTGGTGGTAGTTCAGTAGGCAGAGCGCTCACTTTCTGAGCAAGATGTCGATTCTCCAGCATACCTTGCAGCGTATAAAACTTTTGCGTTGCAACCCACCATCATAATTTCGCAATCTGATTGGAAACCTTGAAAACTTAATGCTAGAAACCTTCTCTGGAATTTATGTCGTCCGAATTCGACGTTAGGTCTGTAGGACTGTAGGTCCCCCTTGTTTCTGCCTTATCGCTGCGGAGAAATACGAGGGCGAAGAGTCTTGTGGCAAAAAGGTTGTTGATGATGATTTGATGATAGTCTCGCTCCACTGCTGGTAATTGTAATCACATATACGTACATTTCATTAATTATCTTGTAATAATTGTAACATTCCTTTTACATCCTTGTCCTAAGGCGTAGGATCCTTGACCCACATTCGGTAGCTTCCTATAACAGGTATTGTTTTCTCTATTCTCTGCCATTCTTCCTCCATTCGTCTTCACACTGCATTCTCGGTCTTCTCTGCTTTCTTCTGCCTCGGAGTCTAGCTTCTAATATTTTTTCGGTATTCTTCTTTCATTCATTTTTCTTACATCATCATACTATTAGAACTGTCTTTTCTCTACGGTTTCTATTAGTGGTTGAATTTCTAACTCTTCGCTTATTATGCTGTTGCTTACTCTACACCTTCGTGTTTTCCGACCATATTCCTCAAAAATCTTACTTCCATAGTAGTGGAGCATACTTCAGATAATAAAGTATTACGGATAATAGAAAGAAAGGGTGGTTTAAGGATCTGATCATAAAACCAGAGGCGGTTCCATCCATTATTCTACAAAAGACCATCCGAAAAAAAGAAAAAGGCAGACACAGAAGAGTTATAAGGGAAATAAAGTATTCGAAATAAAAGGGGAGATTGCTACCGTTTGTGTAAAATAAAATATTTAATCTCAAATATAAAAGAAATACGAAAAATCGAAATATAGCTCATAGCTTTGTCAAATTTGCTGAGCTATTATTTCTTGTTTATGAAATAAATACAAAAAGATATTGCTTGTTATTGAGATGTACATATAGGCAATTTAAATCCCTCGAGAATATCTAGAAATACATTTTTATAAAGTAAAGAAGGTGACGAGATTGGTCATGTTCTCTTTAAACTCCAAAAAAAAAGGAATATAAGTAGAATTTTTTAGCTGGACGATTGCGTGTTCTGCCGGCTATCTGTTACGAACGCCTTATCTGCACACCTTGCTCGTGACCCTAATAAAAGAACAATGGATGAAGTGTGTGTAAAATATCTGGTTTCCGACGAACAAGCAGAAGCACAGGGACGAAGGGTAATTAAGTATATTATCTATTGTCTAAGCGTATTGACAGAGAATGGTTTCCCTTAATTAGACCAAAGCTGACACAGGATAGCCTAAGCTCCACCGCCGGGTGGCAATTAAGTTCGTTTGCACAGCACCCAAAGATCGATCGATCCTCTGATCAGCGAACATGTTCGCTCTCCACTCTTTACCGGGGCAAATCCGCCGTGGTCCTTAAATAACGTTACTTCACCGCATGTTTGCTAAGTACTAGAGGCATCCGGGTACACATTTGCGGCGGTCAATGAACAAACACCGTAATCTAGTGCGCCACAACAACATCCCCCTGATAGATGAAAAATCGAGAGGCTTTTGGAAATTCCGGGCAAGAAATCACTTTGCCCACTTCAAAAGTAAAGGAAACAACTTTCAAAGTAGCTTACGTGTGATTTGAAGGGCAATAAAGGGGTCGGAAAAGATGGAGAAATTGGAGCTTTTATTGGAAGCAACGAAAAGGGAGCAAGGTAGTGCTGGGATGTAAGAGGGTTACAAAATAAATACATATTGTTAGATAAATCTTCGGAATTAGGTCATATTGCCCCTTACTGTCGCCTGGCCGTGTGCTTTTTATTTTCTAGAAACCAACATTGACCATTGCTACGTCAATCGATTTGATAGAACTGAAAAATACACAAATAAAAAGCCCATCGATTTGAACTTATAACTACATCGTCGGCGTCGATGGCATCCGGTCGGAGCGTTGCCGATGATGCGATTGAGATTCGGTAACCTAAGTGTTGTTCAGTTTTAATTGTACCGTATGTGACAAGAAAACTTGACCAGCTCATTCACAAATCGAACTGTATCTGACTCGTGCCTAGAATACCTTAGTCTGTGTTGTGTTGTCTAATGTTCGTAGATTCTTTGAAAGGCGATCCGATTTTATGCTTACTTCATTCTAATATTTATGCATCTTGAATTACCGAATATGGAGTTCTGTGTGTCAGATCCATTGTTGAACTCTAGGTACCTATCTTTTGTTTAGGGAATACCTGAAAAAAGTATTACTTCTTAGGTCAGTCTAAGTGTGACCACTGTACTTTTCGTTGTAAACAGCTAGTGACACATTACTGAGATATTCCGACGGTTAAAACAGCTTGGCTAAACCATATTTACTGATATAGTTGTATCTAAATTTCTTATAATTGAAATAAACTTCTTCCATACCAGTTGACCAGACCGACTTTAGTACTGAATGGTTAAACATTTCAAGCAATGTCGCATTCTCCCTTTGACCCTTGTCTAAACTACGCCCTTAATAAAGTCTTCGTCCCATTGTCGCTGGGAGATCTCTATTTTCTGTCAATCCTGACTCTTCCCAGCAAAAACCTTTGTGTCTCGCATCCTGCTAACGCGATGGGTGAAAAATTGGGCATCGCAAAATTTGTCTTATTGTTCGATTCGGCGGAAGAACTTCCAAAGATAAATTACAAATGTCTCGTGCCCTCGTCATCGGTTTGCCGCTACCAAATGCGTCCAGTCAGGGCGGCGAGCGATAATCTGACAGCTGTCAACGCACTTCGAGGGCAGGCTTCAAGGAAGGACGAAGAACACGAGGACCAATTTTTACTACGTGTGAACTAATAAGCTACCCTTTTGCGCTTTTTTTCGCACGGGTCGCTGGTAATTTACGACCGATGTTCGTCAATATTTGAAAACTGACATTTATAGGATTGATTGGATATTCGAAATGATGTTTAGCACGCCCAAGCGCTGTAACCTCGCAAAATTGATTCGAACCGAACGAATTTGCTGATACTAATGAATTTTAATTGGATAACTCGTTAATTTTTGAAACGGGAATAAAGTGTTGATATTGAACTCGTTTTATTTTTGGAAAACGGCCAGTGTTTGTCGTAATGGAAAAAATAATCTACTGGAATGGGTGGATTATTTTTGTAAATTGTAGTGTGGCAATACGGAACGGTAGGGATTATCAATTCAGGCATCAGATAATAAAGGGTTTCGACCTTATCGTGTCTCATCATCAGGTATTTATTACTTTTCAAGTGCTAATTAATTAGGGCAAGCGGTACATCGCATTATTTTAGTTTTCGGAACAAGAACAAGGAATTACGATAGCGAACCCTGCGTTTATCGTGATTTACTGGGTTACTAATCAACTTGGAAGTTAGAATTTACATGCGCAACTGTCAGTTAAGGTGTTATATAGACATCCGATTGTAGGTTGCCGCGATATGCTTTGCATTATGTAAATTATAGTCTCGATGGCTCCCCCGCAATATGCTTTGATTATCTTCACACCCTCTTGGCGGACACGTACAATTATTACCATTGCGCCAATCTAGGAAAAGTGGAAGCTTTGTTGCTTTTACAACGCCACGAGCGTTAAAAAATTATTGTTGGAAGTCGAGACACATTTTAAAGCTCGGTTGTGCTATATTTTAAAACGAAAAACAAGTCGGACCAGATGTAGCTGTGCGAGCAGGGCGTCTTCACTTTATAGAATTAGTTTTTCGATAGAAAGCAGATGTGTCACTTACAATATATATTTTCAAATATTTCGGCTTCTTTTTAGTATTAAATTCGTTAGGGAGTTCGAAACAACAAAAAATAGAACTCAACTATCTGAACTATTTCCCGATAAGTTCCCGGAACGATCGCAGAACCTTTAGAAGTCACCCGCCGTAATGCAATAACTCGATAATAAATTTTACACCGCCGAAATTTGATGAAACCTAATAAAACGAGCGCAAGTTACTCGAACTTAAAATATTCACGTATTCACTCAAGTTCTTCATTTTCGAAGAACTCGAGTTGCATGTAATAATCTTGTCGGAAATTGCGCTTTGAAATTAGCATTCATGCAGGGCGCATTGTGTATATTAGCGCAATTTTCAGCATGCTTATTAGCAGCTGCCGAGTGCACAATCTCCGCCCTGAAATAGTTGAAATATAATGCGCGCCCCGTATTATGCAGGTAATAATTAATAATTAATTTGTGTCTGCTCGGTACCTTTTGCGATGAAAACAAATTCGCGGGAGCATAATTAAGGGGCGAAGTTTTAATACCTGCAATGAACACTTTGAACTCACGGGTGGGTTTTTCTCAGCGAGAAAATAAATACAAATTGCTGTACAACTCGGCACAACAAGGCAAGAATGATAATTTACAAGTTAATTAACGGAGTAAGCCATGTTACTTACGGCTGCCATATATGTCTAGGAAATGTCTAAATTAATTAGTACAACCATTCTATGTAGTATCAAAAATGTCCTCAGTATTTCAAACACTCCTATCCGTGCAAACAACAAAACCTATGACTTTGCGTCCTGTTGGTTTCTAGTTTATTATGTTTTTATTTTTATATGTTTATAGATGTACGTAACTTTATGAAACTTTATTTGTATATAAGAATATGTTATCTATCTATTTCAAATATTCTTGATTTACAATATTTAAATATAGAATAATTAATAGTTATGCACAAAATCGAAATATGGGCATTTTGAGCAAAAATCTACGTTCGTTAGTGAACTTTTAAATTATTTTCGAGATCAATATAAGTAGAGTTCAATCTGCGAGTCAACTTTGTGTTTTTGGTGTAGTGAAGTATATATGAAATAAGAAATATGTAGGCTATTACTGCCACAGCAACATCTTTGTCGTGTCTACTTTGAGTTTGTAAGGAAACATATTTCAAATTTACGACTTTTCTTTAAAATCTCGCTTTATTATTCCATGAGTTAGTTGCCTTCAACATTAATTCAGGATTATTTCCTGTCGTCTTTGGATTACATTAGTTTATGTTTAAGTTATTACACACATTATGAATTATTTAAAACGTTTTGGTTATATTCGTCATTCTTCTTCATAAGCATTTGTTCTTCTGATCCTTCCAATTCAATGTACCACATATATAAACTGTTTTCAATAATCTTTGCGAACAATTATTATATTGCCTTAGAGGTTTTCTTCTGAAACACAGATGAATCATTGACATATAGATTGCTATGGACACTTAGTTAAAAAAAGTCTTCACGCTAGCCCCCACAGGGATATCGGCAACAAAATTCTCAAAAGGGCGCCAAGATCCTTCACCAATAATCGTGCAGTGATTCTTATGACCTACCTTAACGGATCCAAGTAAGGGTAAATGCTTACCACGAAGAATAAAACTTACGGGTCTCAATATACAAACAAGAACACAATAAAACACCAAAGTGGAGTGAATACTGAAGTATATTACAATATTAAATTATATGATTTAGACAACAGGTCAAACTAATACGAGGAAACTCGAATTGAGGGAAAATTCCCAGACGAATGAAGTATGACAACGAAAGCAATTTAGCGGACGTAACCTCTATCTGAAAATAAACGGATCTACGAATCCACAAAGCTAAAATAATAATTATTAAAGTCCGAATACGAATTTCCGGAAGCTGGTGATACGACCCAAGGCGTGGCCTTAAGATACCTTAACCAACGCGTTAAGGCCCCTATGAAGTGATCGCTTGCGGCCCCGCAAAATTACAAGATCTACTTTTCACTTCCTGCTCTTACAAGTAAACCTAACAAAGTTGCCGACATCGCATATTATTTGTAATAACAAGTACATACAATGTGCATAAATACATTTTGGCTTGAGGTTCGAATTTTGATTTAATTTGATTAATTAGTCAATCTTGCTTGTCATATAACTCAATTCCTAATTTGAATATTTAGACAAATTTTATATCCAGGGTAAATGTAAACGGTAGCGTCGACCGAAATCGTTTATTGCTATTAATCAATCCGCATAATTGTCCTTATAACACAAGGAATTTTACTCATCAACAAATTAAGTTGCCAATTGTCTAAATTGCAATTGTCACGTAGCCGTGAAAATAGACACATCCACAACTGACAGTGGTATGAAGTTAGTATGCACACGATTTGTTTGCCAACATGACTTCAAAAACTTAAATAAATATCAGAGTACAGTTACTAACAACAGGTGGAAAAAGTAAACGGACTGCACCTACTAATGGTAAGTAACAAGTCTTAAATGCATATTAAAGTTCAAAATGGTAGCAGATACCGAAAAGTTAAAAATACAAAATATACACATATTACCGAAAACTGGGAAAACATCAAATCTTGGTTAGATGGGCTGATTGTCTCCAACTTCGGACGGCAGCTTCAGGTGAACGAGACTCCACATAGCATGCGGCGGGTAACGCATCAGTTTTCTGGTAAAGTGTTTAATTAATCTGGGCTAGACCCAATGAGAATTTAGTAGAAGACCAAAGTAACTCGCAGACAACGAATTAAATTCTTCTTTAGATGGAGATGACTTAGATAATCTACGCAGCATGAAGATTTCATAATCTTAAATCACCCCCTTCACTTTTACCAGCAATCCAACTTGCACGAACAAGAGCTTAAGAGGAAGTTCCATTTGACATCACACTTCAGGAAATTCCACCCACCCAATTCAAAATCCACCTACAACTTCAAAACAATCTTCCCAAAATTCCCAAAACTACAGGACCTCAAAAAGTTTGAATCAAGGTCGGCGGCAAAAGGAAGTGTAGGCAACCAAACACACCCATCAGACTGTCGGGATGCTACTGTGAAAAATACACGCAACAACTCCTCGTATATATTTGATATGGTTCTGCCGGAAAATTGTTCTTAATTTAAGGGCTTTCTTTAGACAGTAAAGAAACGTAAGTTAATTTGATAATGACAGTCTTCTTTGTGATTAAACGAATATCATCATATACCAAGACGATTTTCTCCTCTTTAATGTAATTTTAAAGCACTACAATTCCCATTAATTTTCTCAATTGCTCTACACTGCCCTGAAACTAGGCAAATATTGTCCGATTTGATTTTACTGCTAAATCCTCATTTAAACTGCTGTAAAACGTCCTCTCTACAGTTTAGTATGTACTAGCTTCCGGAATTGAATAACCATCCATTACAAGGGATAATTTTGTTGGATTGTTTGGTAGTGCCCCTGCATTGCCTTAGGCTTGTTTGTGGGATCATATCAAGTTGCTTGGAGATTACATTACATTAACGAAAAATTTGAAATGTGGTTACGTAAACCGATTTGAACTTGTGTTTGCATAACTGAATTTGAAATGTTTCGCTGGGAGTAGATTTGATAGTTGAAATACTGAACATGCATTTTCTTATCCAAATTTCGAGCCACATTTAAGCGTTGAGTTTGCAGATATTTCAGCTAATGTTTGTACAAAATTTTGTTTGCTAATCGATTATATTTATACATATAATCAACTACCTTAACTTTATTCAAACTGTACTTTGTATTTAAATTTCTGTACGGATTGCATATATTAAATTCTAATTTGATTTGAGAGATTGAAACCTATATTTGGGTAATTCAGTTAGAATTGGTAACATATCCTAGATTTTTACATTTACATTTAAATCAATCTACATACTATGATATATACGAATGAGCTACCGAATGATCCGTATTTGATTAGTTAGACAGTTGCACGTTGTCAGAACTCATAGACATCTCAAACCATTACACATATTAGTAAATGCTGGTGGACGCTAGAATTAAAAAAGAGTTTTCGTTGTTAAACTATTATTTTTAAGAGTCATTGGTAGCGGTCTGTTATAGATAATTTCCAGCTTTTATGTAAATATAGTATTTTTAATACATGGAACATTTGTGCAATGAATTTCAACGTATTCAGGAAAACCTCCCTGAAAAGTAGATATTAGTACAGCAATGCGGTTCAAACGACAGAAAAAGTTGCACTTCGCACAGCTTTTTGATTAGGGAAGGGCAACGGTGTACATTCTAACGCAGAAGTGCGTTAAAATTTTGTTCATTTGCTGTCTGCAGTCCATAAACTGAATGTTAGGTACATACATTAAATTTTACATATACATACATAGCAATGCTCGTACTTTTATAGTCGCAAAAAATTCTTTCCTAATAATGTCATTCGCATTCCTTATCAGAGTAATTACAATGGTAATTAGTGTGGAGAATGTAACTAGAAGTTCAACATGAAATGCAAAAGTAATATAACTATTTCTATAGTTATTGTTCTGCATTTGTACTTTACATTTCATGGTAATTAACTATTTAATAAAATTATAAGTAGCCGAAGATAGGTTGCGGGAAACCGTTAGCTGCTCAAACACTTGAAACAGTGTTCAAAATACATGCATTTTTAAGAAAAATTGCTGATAAAGCGGTTGATATTTCGAATTAATCGAAACTGGACCTAAAAACCGATTTATCGGACGCAACGGGTGGCAGATTCTATTTACTGCATTTTGAAAGAATACACCGGAAGACGATGAAAACTGTGAAAATAAAGAAAATTACAAGGTATTTAAATCATTACAGCGTGAGTAATTGAGAAAATCTCCCATAACAAACTTAAATTTCGAAATGTGTAACATCTGGAATATTATCTACAATTTTCATAAAACCAACAGTGAACGAATACCAATCAAGGAATTATTACAAAAGTTACAGGACGATTTTGATTTTAAAGAAAGGATTCGCTGATTCAAGCTATTAAAAATTTAAGGTTTAAATGGCGCTCAACCAAAAATAATCCAAAATTTCTTGCAAAAAAATTAAAATATACTAAACCAAAACCGACAAACTATTTATATGGACGAGACATATATACACATCGGCCATACAAAATCAAAATGGTGGTCCGAAAATTCAATCAAGGGTTTGTTAACAAATATTTCAAAAGACAGCGTTTAATAATGTTGCACTCAGGAAGGTAAGATAAGGGATTCGTTGATAATGCATTGTTAATTTACAAAATCTGGAGAATATCATGACGAGATAATATTAAAATAAAAAAACAGTGGTTGACCGAAAAGCTGCTTCCAAATTTGCTAAAAACGCTGTACTCATCCTTAATAACGTTTCTTTTAATGTTCAATTGAATACGCCACCAAATTCAAGCAATAAGAATCAAGAAATACTGGACTGGCTTTCAGGTCATGACATTTCTGCAACATACGGAATGAAAAAGGCACAATAATACAATTTATTAAAATATGACAAAGAAGTTCATACATTTTTTAAATAAACGCAAACATGGAAATTCACGGCCACAGTGTTATGAGATTACCAACGTATCACCCAGAATTAAATTCCGTAGAAATGATTTGGGCTACTGTAAAAAATTGTGTGGCTTCAAAAAACGTTACTCTTAAATTTGAAGATGCAGAAATAATTGACAGAAGAAAAATTTAACTCCATTACAAAAGAAGAGTGAAACAAAGTTTGCAGTCATGTAGAGAAGGTTGAAGAGGGATATTTGGAAAATAAAGTGTTTATGAATATTACAACAGATTCATTGTCATTGTCATAGCATGCATGGCTTTCTGGCGGTGTCGCCGCACGATAGGTAAATCCTGAGCACTCTCTCCCAGAATTACCTAGTGAGTGTATACTGCCGTGATTAGACGTATGCTATGTTATGGAGCACTTGCCTTGTAGCTCAGGGTCAGATAAGTTACGGCAGCAACCAAACTAGGACATGTGCAACACCTTGCCTGTCTTAGTTCTACATGTGCTATAAGTTCAACCTCTACGGCCGCCTTAGAGGTGATCTTATGCCTTCCACCACTCGAAATTTTTGTGGAGGAAGTAGCTGTGAGGACGGCTTTGAGGCTCCCCCGTAAGGGTCTGTGGCACACAGCAAGCAAGGGAGGCAGACATACCCGCATCCTATATAAGGCAGTCGTCAAGACCCCTCTTCTAGACGCAATGGTAGACTACCTCTCTCCCCAAACTACCTTCAATAGACACTTCAGTGTTTATGCTAATCCTGAGCCAACCCAGTATATGGACATATCCATCTTTACTAACGGATCTAAAACAAGGCATGGAACGGGTGCCGGAGTCTTCTCCGATGACCTAAAACTACGCCACAGTATACCACTAGGCAAAATTGTTACTGTCTTCCAAGCGGAGGTAGTGGGAATAATGCATGGTGTAAATGCAATTCTTGAACGACGGAACAAGAACCGATGTATTGGTATCTACAGAGCCGCTTTACTAGCGCTGGGTAGTTGTAAAATTACCTCAGGAGTGGTACTGCAGTGCCATGAAACTCTCGACGATATCTCAAAAGATAATGTCATTTCCCTTTTATGGGCGAAAGGACCTGATGGAAACTATGGCAATGAGCAGGCTGATGATATTGTAAAGACTGGCCTCCGAACAACTTATTTGTGGACCAGAACCCGTTATTCCTATATCCCTGAGGACATTAAGCTTTATGCTATACCAAGAAACCCTAAAAAACTTTATACGAAGATGGGTAAACACTGAAAGTTGTCATGCAAGGGCTACTATTACTGCACCCTCGCCAAAGACTGCCAAATATTGTGTGCAACTTTCTCGAAAGAACCTGCGACTAGTTGTAGGTATCTTATCTGGATACTGCACCCTGAATCAACTGATGCACGGGATGGGACTGGCGGCCAGCCCAAACTGTCGTGGATGCAACGGGGATAACGATACGGCAGAATCCGTCCTGTGTCACTGTCCAGCTCTCGCAACATTCAGAGGATCCATGTTGGGAGACTTTTGGCCTGATATGGGCAAAATCAGTAACACCCCAGTTGCGGATGTCCTCAAGTACATCCAAAGGACTTGATAGTTTGGGTGATGATCAAATTGGGGAGTTACTGGAGAGGCAGCACAATGAGCCCATTTATGTGGCCTAAGTGCACGTGAGGTAACTCACCCTCCCAAACCTCACAACGACAATAACAACGGATTCTTTAGTAATTAAAGTAAATGGTGACAGTGATTTTGGTTTTAGTGTTTTCGCTCTATATTCAGAAAGTTGTGTTAAAAATACATACAACTATTGACAGATTGTATAAATGTTATTTTTTGCACGCTATTAAGAAAACCTATGTCAAGCCACTCCGTAGGTATTCCAAAAGTAAATTTAGGTATTAAATAAAAAAAGTACATGAGGAAACAACTAGAGGAATGTAAAAAATAGAAGTTAGTGGGACGTTTTCGACATCGAAACATCCTTTTGTTAGGGGCATATTTAAAATGTATACACAGTTTAATTATTTATGTTAAGGAAACGCTATGCGTAGTACGTAATCGACAGGTTCAACTAGTAGAAATAAATATCCAAGTTAAATTTTAACGAGAATTTTATTCATTTGGACTGGAATTTGTGCCTGAATAATAGAATCTGGATTTTTAAATATCAGTGTTTGGAGTTCGAGAAAGGCGTTTCGAGTGTCTAGACGTGCTCGTACCTGTGCCGCGTTGACTTCAAATAAGTGCATATGCATTTGTGCGATATTGGCAAGTTTAAATATTATCATTTATTCCATACAATATCTCCATAACTTACTGTTTAAATGTCCAATACGGAAACAAACAATATCCTCAGCCAAAAGAGTTGTATCAAAATCACCAATATCGATGAAAATCCTAGTAATAATCATAATCAATCCTACTCCATCATAACCCCGACTGTAGTACAAAATAAACCTACCATACCATACCTACAAAAATAGCAAGCGATGATAATAAAACTATGTTGAAGAAATACAACTTAAAAAATATATTTATACTGTTGAAACCCAAGCCAATCCCAAAAACATTATCGTCTCCTAAATGGATGCATATACTTATCAAACAAAGATTTATTAATAAACAATTTTATACGAAAACACAGTATAATTAATAATTATTATATCAGGACAAGACAATAATGTTCGGAAACTGATTTCACCATCCCTAAAACTAATAATTTCCTATGCGTATCTCTCAATATCCGATGCATTTTTAGATAAATTATTAAAAGATATGAGAATTAAAATATCATTACTGGTTATGTTAATCAGAGCAGGACAACAAGAATCTGTCTTCCCAACGGATCTTTTCCATCACGTGATCAATAGCAACCATATGCACCAAATACGTACCTAGTTAGTCAACTGAGCGATTAAATTCATTTGACAATTAAGTTTAAATATTTCCGCAAAATTTTAGGTTATGTTTAGATAGTGACATTTCCATAGGATAATAAATACATGTGTGGTTACATGAATATTTAATTGCAAACTAAAAGCTATTAAGACTGCTTCTCATTGCTGGAACTTTTATGATATATGAAAACGATTGAAAAAAATAGTTGTTTAAGTTTTTTTTTAAATCAAATGCATTGAGATTAAAAGTCAAAATGGTATTCAGCACAAGTCTTTAATTATCATTAAATATTGGAAAACAGATTAACAATTAATAAACAACGCTATACACTGTTAACTCAACCAGTATTCGGAGATGAATGTCCCACACACCCTCGACTCATAAAAATACGTATTATAAAAGCAGACAAATAGAAACAGTAAATAATAAAGAATTCCAATCAATACATAAGTACTGATTCTGCAGTGAGTTGTATTACAATTTGGGGTATATCATCCAGAATCACTTCTCGACGAAACCACTCTTTTGTAAAGCCCCTTCCCATGTCCGTAAGACTTCGCTATTACTGTAATTAGTTTCACCGATATGTTGGTCATAATGTGTTTTTGCAGATGCCCAAATTAACTCGATGGCATTGAACTGACGGTGATACGGTGGAAGACGTAAAACCTCATGGCCATTTTCTTGCAATAGCTGGTCAATCACGTACTGCTTTGGTTTCTTATGCTCCTTCGCTAATTGTAGCAATTCGCTTTTAAACATATTTGCCTGGTATATTATTCTTGTTCAAACAATCACAAATATCTGCCTTTTTCCAAGAAGACACGGGCTGCTTTTCCAACAAAACACGGTGCGTTATCCATTACAATTAAGGAGGGTTCATGTAAATTCGGTATTAGCTTTTCTATACACTACTTCGTAAACAGGGCACTGCTCATTGACCCATGGTAGTCCATCAGCGTCGACTTGGTTGAGAATATTAAACCTTTTTTCAATAAACCCATTGCTATTACCAGCATCAAACCCCTGAGGTCGCAGAACACTTTTGACGTTCTCATCTTGCCATGATTTCCTTGCACTTCCCTTCGAAAATATCCAAATTTCATCCAAAAAGACAACTTCTCGTAAGTACGATGCACAATTTTCCTGGTATCGTCTTAAAAACCGAGTTCTTAAAGCAGCAATATGCACGTAGTAATATTTGCTTTGATACGATTTAGTTCTTACAAGAACTGTTTTTTAAATGATGAAGCCGATAATAATAACAGACGAAATGATAAACGAAACGAGAATGACAGCATCGACAGTAATGACAGCAAATGCAAAATACAATTGACTTCAGCAGTAGTCGCCGAAGTGCGCGAGCGCCAAGTGACAATTTTCTGTCTCTGTTTGACGTATTAAAAATATGACAGTAGTAGGTCGCAGTATGAAGCATCTCTGTTTAACGTACGTTACCCAAAGGTTTATAGGTGATAGAAAAGGAGAATGATATGATTCGTTTGTCTGAGCTTATATGAAACATTGATCACGTGATGGATAAGATCCGTTGGGAAGACATTATGTACAGTTAATTGCAAAATGTTTCGTACGGCTCTAAAAAAAGTAGGCTGAATTTGTCCAATTTTAGCATTTTGAGTTGTGCTGAATGTCTGAATTGCATCTGAATTGATTACCATGACATATTTCAGTAGCGTTTTTTTTTTGGATTTTGTTGGGTAGGTAATGAATGTTAACAGTAAAAATAATTAGGTATTTTAATTTTAAAACGTTAATATTTCGTTGAACCCCCATTTTTCTCCAACACACTTGCTAGTCTTCGATTCATTGATTCGGCCAAACTTAGCGTGTACTGTGGTAAAAGAGTTGCCTAAGCATTTCGAATTGCTTCGATCAATTCATCTCGATTTCGAGGTCGGAATTCATGCTTGTATAGTTTCTTCACAATATACCCCCAGATGTTCTCGATGGGGTTGCAGTCGGGACTTCTTGATGGCCAGGGAAGAAGTTCTACGTCGTTTTCTTCAATCCATCTTTGAACAATTCTTGCTGTATGAACGGGAGAATTATCCTATAATATATAATGGTAAGCATATCTACCTATTGCCTATATTGTATAAAAGACCTGCTGGAATATAAAGTTATGGTCGGGATATCTTTCTCTAACAGACGGAAGCATAATGATATTGAGCATGTCGATGTATTTTTGACCAGTCAGACGTCCATCTATAACGTGGAGAACCCCAGGACCTTCGCTAGAAAACCACCCCCAAACATGAACTGAAAAACGTCCACTTTGCTGGTGATGGTGCAAATAATTTTGGTTAAAGCGTTGGCCTCGGGGACGATATACTTTAACCCTGGCATTATTTGCAGACTGAAAAAATTTCTCATCACTAAACACAACTCGGCTCCAAAACTCATTATCTCTATTAATATATTCGTTGGCAAAGTCCAACCTTCCTTGCTTATTTTCTTCCGTTAAAAAATGTTTCTGTGCAGCTACGGAGTTTCGTATATCTCCTTCTCTTATGCGTCTTCCTACGGTGTAGGTGGAAGCGGGAAAGTTGGTCTCTTCTTTAGCCTTCGCGGCAATGACGAACGGATTGTCCCTTACGTAGTTTACCAAGGCTGCGTCTTCCTCCGGAGTGGTCTTCCGCTTCTGGCCTGCACCCACAGCACGAGTCAAAGACTGCGTATTTTCCCACTTCTTTTTAAGACTCTGGATGGTGGATTTCTTTGAGTTCAAATGCAATGACCATCCCTGGATTAGTTTGGCACCAGCGATTGCCTTTTCATCGTTGGATAGCATGTGGTGCGGCATTTTCAACGTTCACTTCTCTTGACTTTGACAGTGACAATTTCAAATTTTTAATCAATTTCGAGTCACTGCTGAAAGCCTTATTCACATAGAAAAATTTTGCCGTACGAAACATATCGCTATTAACTGTACCTGACACAAAACTTCCCTACTAAATTCGTTACTAATCCAATATGAATATATGAGATGATTTGTTTGCAAACAAAACGTCTAATTTCAACTCTAACACAATGGTTAATTTGAATAAAATTAACAATAAACGACCTTAACCAACAAGTGGCAAATCATCATCCATAATAATAGTATCAAATACGTATTATGGACGACTCTGTTAATCAAGAAAAACAAAATCTACAGAATAAAGTTTCGCAAGAAACGCCAATCAATCTTTTTCGGAAACCAATCGCAAAAAATAAACGGGCGCAGAAGGAAATAGCAGATTAACTTACAATAAATGAAATGTTACCATCAATTGAAAAAGCAATAACCGAAATCCCACAAAAATACTACACTACCCACGAAAATTTTAAAAACTTTTTCGATGAAACATATTGAGCAAAGAATCCACTTGAAACAGCAAAAAAGTACTTCGACGATGTTGCCAGTCTAATTATTACTTTAAAAGACATGTGTAATTTATTATTCCACAAAAATGAAATATCGATTCACAAGAATAATATCCAACTTGCAAAAAAGAATAATATAAGAAAAAATTTCAGAAGATATCGATGCCTCCTCACAATCTTCATGCACTTGAATAATAAACGAAAGTCGTGTGTTCATACTAAATTAACCTAATAAACTTCCCAATCAACGCTAATAATATATAGCTTATCGGTCTAGGACAATCGGGCGCGGCTGTTAGGGCGCCGCCGTTAGAGCGTTAGACACAAGGGCGCGAAGACACTAGGGCGCGGGCCGTTATATTTATATATTATATATTTATTTTTTGGTCCTTATAAAATTAGCTAAAAGTGTTTGATTTTTACGTTAAGTATAATGTTAAATTTTAAGCATCGCAAAACATTGTTAAAATTGCTTTATTGACAAAGAAAAAGCATTTTAAGTTTAAAAATTTTAATAAACTGTTATTCACTCACACCATTCCTATAAATGAATATTTACTAAAATATCAAAATGATTAAAATATAATAATACTCTTCTTGTACCTATGGTATAAATAAATAAATAAATAAAAGTAAAGGTATTAATTATGAAGCAGAAGATGTGCTAAATTATTCTAGAAAAGAAGGTGCCTAACACAATATAAACTAGTCTTTTGGTGCAACTATACTGAGTATTGCGTCTTTCCCAGCGAGCAATATATAAATTCCAATATTAAAAATTAGATCTCTACGTTTTTATGTGAATTCCGTGCTAATTACCGTGTAATTTAACTTGATAACACTCGTTAAAGAAATGGTATTCCGGAAATGGCCTTCATTGATATATCACGTACCCTTGATTTTAGTTCAAGAATGAGTTCTGATTTTCACCGAAGGCGTTTAAGGTTTAAATTATGATTAGAAAGATTTCCAATTTCCCACTCTTTGGAAAATCGTTACCTCCCCAGGTTAGCAATAATAGCGAAGGCAATAAAAGAAACGCATATTAGAGTTCCTCCGACGTAGGTTGGTGTTGATATTCAATTTATTCGGATGGATTTTCTGCGCAGTTGGTCGGCAGAGCAATAACTTGAGATGTAGGTAGTAGTGGAGTTGGCAATGGATTCTAACGAGATACAGCAAGGCCGGCACTGGTGACCGGTAAGCGGTAACGGAGGATATATGGCCGACACCGGAAATTACGCCGAGCTCCATGAACTACGCAGATAAGTGTAGATGACCGTCCAAGGGACGACGCCCGTCGCCCCGGATGGTTCGGCTCTTAGAAATGCAGCAGCGTATGAGAAAATTGGGCGCATAAATTAGGGAGAAGAATTGCGGCAAAATCGCAGTTATTATTGTCAAAACGCGGGCTTGTTCTAGTATGAAAGCTGTTGTTATATGAAGGGCGTAATCCTCTCAAACGGCGCTAGAGCTAATCAGAGCCCGCCTGATCCCGCAACAGCTCTAAGCCCTAAGGCTCCATAAGCCCTGGCCTTATGTTCCATCCATACATGAGTGTATAAACATTATAAAAAAGTTTGAACGATGGATTACAGGGCATTCCACTTCAAACATTAAAGAGCCATAATGGAACCTCGCTATCCCTTAAACATGGATGCGCACTGCGATTTACGACTGAAATGGCGTTTCACCAAGCACCACCATATAAATAACGCTAACACGTTCGAGAACGTGCCCGTTAACTAATTACGGACTTGATATCGATAATGATAAAGAATGTTTCCTTAAATGGTGGAAACACGCGAACTTAACTGAATTTATAACGGGCGCCATATGTTATCCCGCTTTATCATAGATTCTAGTTAGTAATCTCCCTTTTAATTAATTATGTTAAAAGATGAAACCTATTAGGACTGACTTAAAGTGCTCTCAGAGGATATATTGCCGCTTCGTTCGCCCTACAGTAGGGTAAAACAATCATACGGATTTAGGCCGCCAAAATAATCACCAGCAAACAAAAGCCCCCGAAATAATAAATAATTAACATACACCTTGAGCGTGAAATAATAGTGGTAGTGGCTAGCACTCACGCGAGAGAATTACGAATATGTAAGCATACGGCGGCGGGGTTGGGCGATAAATAAAAAGCAATTAAAATAAAAATCCCCTGCAGCAAACCTACGTAAGAGTCGGGATTAAAAATTAACGCAAACCTTCTTCCTTTAACCTCTCGGAATCCGGCAAAGGGGAATAGCGGACGCATCATTAATACATTAGCTAAGATTTCGACCGTTTTCTCATTTCCTTGAGTAAAATAGCAGAGAGCGCCGAGGACCCGGTTTGATTGACGCAGAGAGATAGAAATGTAGGCAGGATTGTTCTGCAACGCTTGTTAGTGCGACTGAAAGTGATGACAGGTGATGGAAAAGGGGGAGTGCGACGCTTTCCCTTTGCGTTAATGAACAAATAAATTAAATGTTTTCATAAATGCGAACGCGAATGCTTTTAGAAATTGTCAGGAAAATCAAATGGGGTTGCTAGAATAATGGAAGTTTGGAATTTGTACGCAAAGAAAATGCAAAATGTCTTGTTCGATGTAAGCAAATAATAATTATTTTCAAAATGGGATTCAATCAAAAGTGATTCACTTGATACAATGTAGCAAATGAAAATTTCTTCTTCAAATTTATTATAGTGTGAATATTCATTGGCTTGACATTGGAAAAAGTAATTATGTTTAGTTTTGTGTCTCAGAATGTCCACTTATTAGTGAAATAAATAATAAATTTCGTCAACATTAATATTCTAGAGGCGAATTTTCGATTTGAATGTAGGAATTTCCAGCTTAAAGTCAAATATCAACTTTAATGTTGAAATTTTGACTTCAGCGTGGAAACGTAAATATTTTAAGCAATGTGGCTCCTCTAAAACTTAGTTTTAAAGCTCTTAGCGGAGGCCCTACATTTTTCATTTTAAATACACTGTCGGTGTATTCAGTGGGATCTCACCTTAAACTATTGTTGTATTATTAAATTTAAGGAATATCCGCATAAACATTTTAACTAGACCACAAGCGCGTTTAGAGAATGGGCATATTTAACTTAGGTAGAACTTTACTTACTGCAGGAGTAGGAGATGTTTTCACCTTTCCTGAAATCCCCGTATTTAGGTTAACTACATACAAAGTGATTTTTTAAAAAGTCAATTGCAGTAGCCTAGGGATTGTCCTGTCTATATTAAGCTTTAGAATCTGACAATATGAAAATTGTAACAGAAAGAAAGAAATCTTGACGAAAAACCTGTAATTTACTTACCTTAATAAATTACAAATCAGTTGCAACTAAAT
>JABXWE010044967.1:0-10503 GCA_014611495.1 Limonius californicus | reverse complement strand
GTTGGTGATTCATATCTCTCCGTTTCGGAATTATATTTTGCGATTTCGTTAATGCCATTCACAATGGTTTTAAACCTGTACAGACGCAGTAGATCCATTAATTCTCGTATTTCGGTACCATGTGCCTTTTTTGCAAAAATGAGTAGTTTTGCTAAGCGTCTAACCAAGTCGATATTACCTTTACTTTTACGCCCCTTTATATAGGAATAAGCATATTGACATATCAAGCGATCTTTTTTAGTAATTAATGCTACCTCATCTGCCCGCATACGTGGAAATAATTCACTTTTTAGTAATTGGTCATGTTTATAAAGTGTGCTAAAAAGTAACGTTGTTTGTCCGTCACTTTGAGCAGTTTGTCTTTTAGTGACCTTCCCTTTATCTGGATTTTGGTTACAGCGTTTGGTATGCCGGTATAAACTGTTTGTCTTATAGTAACCAACTGCCGCAATGGAAGCCATGTTAGGGATAACGCCCCTACACTTACAGGTGCAAAAGGAGGCGCATTTAGAGCGAGCGGCGTATACCGTATCAGACGTTATGCAAGTAACATACAATTTTGACCAACCCTTCAAAGTCAACATTCCAGACCGAGAAACATGGTCAACAGGAGCGCCTCCATTTAAAATAGGATCGCTGGTACACGGATGGGTCAAAGATGGAGGAAGGAGGCACTGGCGCGGGCGTATACGGCCCTGGCTGCCGCATTTATGAAGCCTTTGGAACCAGAACTACCATCTTCCAAGCTGAGGTTTATGCCATAAACCTCTGCACTAGAATAAACCTCAGGAAAGGTTATAAAGGTGCAACAATCGATATTCTAACAGACAGCCAAGCAGCAATAACGGCTCTGAAAGCCTATAGCTGTGAATCCAAGCTTGTCTGGGAATGCCTAGGCAACCTCAAGCAACTGGCCAGCAAAAACCACGTAACTCTATGGTGGGTTCCAGGGCACGAGGGTATCAGGCAATGAAAAAGCCGATGAACTCGCAAAAAGAGGTGCTACAACGGCATACACTGGATCTGAACCTTGTTGTGGAATACAGAAAAGCCACATTAAGCACGAGGTCAGCCTATGGGAGGAACAAATGAAATCCTCGTACTGGGAAAACACACCAGGACAACGTCAGGCAAAACAGTTTATAACCATTTCGCAAAACAAAGCAAGGAACGCTTTGTCTCTCAGCAAGAAGAAGCTGCAGACCATCACTGGTCTTTCCACAGGCCACACTCCACTAAAATACCATCTATTTAAAATTGGTAAGGCTGAGGACCAAATATACCAAAAGACCGGGTATATGACATTTTGCTTTTTTCTTGGCAGTGTATGAAAAATTCTCGAGTTGCAGGGGAATTTTTCCATGCATTGTCGTTAGTTGCGTTTATCAATAAGTAACGTTATTGAGTGATAACAGTGGATATAATTTTTGGGACAACAAGCAAAATTTGTTTGGGACTCCTGGCTAGCAGAATTTTTTAAGATGTGTGTAATGTATAACGAAATAATTTACGACTAGAATGTTTACGAATGTATTTTTCACAATTAAAAAAAAATTAAATGAAAGAAAATACATACTCATCTATAAATTAAATAAAGCATTATTTTCGTAACAAAAATTAATAAACAAAAACAGTAGCAAACAACAGTTAATGAAAAATGGGATCACTCGCTAGAAATAAAATGCCGTATAGAAAAAGCTAGAGCGACTTTTCTGAAAATGTCGAATGTCTTTAGAAGTCACGACCTTAACATACCAACCAAAATAAAACTATTACGATGCTATATATATTCCCAATATTGCTTTACGCAGCGGAGACGTGGACCCTTACTGAATACACAAGCAAAAAACTTCAAGCATTCGAGATGTGGCTATATCGACGGATCCTTAAAATACCATGGACAGCTCACATCACGAATGCCAGCGTAATGGAAAGACTTGACAAAGAAACAGAGATTCTCAAAACCGTCAAAAGGAGAAAACTAGAATACCTGGGTCATATAATGCGCAACGCTCAACGGTACGAACTCTTACAACTGATTCTCCAAGGAAAGGTATTAGGAAGGAGAGGCCCTGGCAGAAGAAGAATATCATGGCTAAAAAATTTAAGGACATGGTTTAATACTACAACAACTGGCGTCTTTAGAGCAGCAGCAAACAAGGTGTAAATCGCCAGGATGATCGCCGATATTCGTTAACGGATAGGCACCCAAAGAAGAAGAAGTAGCAAATTTGGCAATAGGATCTGCTATATTTATTTTTCTCGCTTTACTACTTTCTGTGGCTACGAGGACCAAATGAATTAATTATGATTGTCCGATGGCATTTCTTTTATAATCTAATATAGTAAAAGTATCTTCACCGGAAGCTACGGTGACCACCAACGCTCTGCCACAGCAGCTGCGTACTTAAAAAGTAGCAACACAATTAACACTCTAATCTTAACATTTTTTCGCAAAATTTATTAAAAACGCTAAGAGCTGAAAAGTAGTCAATTAAAAACTTTTTTAATTACATTATTTTCAAATTTTTTCACATTTGCGGGTTTTGAATAAATAAAAATAGAAAAATGTTTACAACCGTAGTTTAGGCAAATGTAATTTTTGCAAACACACAATGCAGTTCATTATAAAGAATACAGATTAAATTGCACAATAATGTGTCACATAATAATCAGTGCTAATTTAGAACGTATTTCATTTCAAAGAGTACATTTTTATAATATATTTAAAATTATCTTCCACTAAAAAGACGCAGTATTTACCATTAAAAATTTTTTTAGCTAAATTTAATATAATACTATTGCTGGTAGACATTATAAAAAATATACATCCACTATCAACTGTTGCACACAAATTGAAGCCACCCATACATCTGAGAATCATATAATTTGAAATGCGCGGTTGCCAATTCGTACGCGTATATTTGGTTCAAATTTGTAGGTTTTTTTACATATTTCACATATACGCCGTCACTACAGGCAGCGCCGCCCATGGCAACATACGGAACTAAAATTTGGCGTTTCTATCAAATCTGAGCCAAATTAAGATTGAGTGTACGTACCCGTAGAGACATCGAACGGTCGAAAAGCATGGTAAACAATCCTGAGCCAATATACTGGCTCAGGACTGTCGTGATGGCTCAGGACTGTAGGTTCAAGTTACTATTCCTGGCTCAGGATTGTATGATTCCGCTAAATATATATATATATATATATATATATATATATAGTTAGATATTACTATAGTAACTATTGTATCATGTTCAAGAAGCTATAGTTAAATCACTCCCTTAAATGTAATAATTGTATAACAAGTTATAATATTTTATACTTATCTCCCTGTACTTATGGAATCCAAATATTTGAGTTTTCTTTTCTTTAGCTTTTGGATAAGATCACCTTCGTTTTTCACTAGTTAACTTTAAGGTTTCGATCATGCCCTTCTTGAAGAAGGTGTTTCTAACTTCCCCCATCCTCCTGCTTATTTCGAATGTTTGATCTTCTATCCATGTCTTAGTATGTGTACTTTGTTGTTTCCTAGATACGAATATTATTTAAATATAAGACATTGTCTATGTGTGACCTTGTAATCAACTTATGCTTAGTTAATGCTCCCAGTTGGAGGTTCACGCTTTTACTTGTTCTACTACTCTCCTGATATTGCAACCATTTATACAGAAGTCCATGTAATATTGTAGGTTATGAAATTCACCCTAATTTCGCGAGACTGTAGATTGGACGCCATAGAATCACCACCAGTACATGTATATAAATATATAATGTGGGACACAGATCATTATCAAAACGGATAGTAAACTCAAAAATGTTGATTAGATAATTTTCTGGAACGCTCTAGGAATCTTCTTCTCCTTCGTCTTCTACGTGTAGGCTAGGAGTTTTCTGTTTTTCAGGCCTTTACGGCTCTTCTACGGATGTTGATATCCAACTCTGTATCCATCTCTTGGGAGGTCGTCCTGGTCGTCTTAATCCCCTAGAGAGTCCATTATAACAGATTCGAATTAGTCTTTTGTCATCCAGTAAGTTAACATGGTCTCTTTTTTCCTCGAGTTCGCGTTTCTTTAACTGTAGCTTATGACGTATCTGTCCCTTATCGATTCGTTGGTTTACTGCCTCTAAGTGTAATACCTAATGTAGATTTTAAAATGTCCATCTCTATTTTCCTGCTATTCTGCTTGGTCTTTATTGTTTCTGTTCTCGTTTTTCATGTATACGTATGCTATGGCCTAATCGATGAATTTTATACAGTTTTACTTTACGTTCTGTATTAAGATATAGCTTCCTCCAAACTACACCTTTCAGCCGTCTTGATGTTTAAGTTGCTTTCAGCATTTGTTTGCTCACTGCTTCAATAAAGTTTCGGTTGCTGGATATACATATTTACACCACGGTATTGAAAGTTTACAACTTGTTGAATGACTTCTCCGACGACTTCCAATTTGCATGTAATTGATTCCTTGCTTATCACCATTGTTTTAGTATTATCTACAGATGCTTCCATGTTCTAATTTTTTAAGGTGATAAATCTGTGCAGTCGTTGTAGGTGGTTTCCTTGTTGGATAATACTACTGCATCGTCCGTGTAACATATAATATTGGTTCTGGGCTTTTAGTTTGTATTCCCTCATGCTTCGCACTGATTCTATTAGTTTCTTAATTACTGAGTTCAACAGAAGCCATTTGTTTTAATAATTTGAAAGAAAAATATTGTTACCTAATTTCACACACATGTTAACAAAACAAAAATGCAAAACGTTTGGCGTTCATATCGCTTAGTTGTGAAAACATTAAAATAAGGTATTCATACTAGAATAAATTCTGATACATAACTATTATCTAACAAAATCTTTTTCTTAATACTCTATGTTAGTAATGGGTATATCTCGAATGAAGTTATTCGAAATATTCTATTACGCATGCATTTCCTGGATCGAGTCATTAATTCGAATGATAAAAGCTTCTCGCATGCGTCTATTGGTCTTTTCATATTACCTTTGTGTTTTTTTTTAGTAGCTAAATTAGTCGTCATACCATATTCGTATTCTCGTTTTAACCCATTCGTTTTTGGTGATATTTGACAGTGAGATTCTTCTCGTCCTATCTATTATTAGAACCGCTCGTTTGCTGTACCTGTGGGCAGTCAATAGAGGCGGCATCGTCAAGAATTTAGAAGATACTGTTTGCAGAAAGAATTACACACCAGCCTTATCACCTTACAAATTTTCTACAAAATGTATGTCGCGGTTTTTGGAAATTATATTTGCACAATCTGGATTCAAATATGAAGTTTGGCAATTGAATTTCCGAATTGACAATACAACTACTTTCACGAGGCATTACACCCAATGTATATCAGCATATAATATTTTACAATTTTATGAATGGAAGGTGGTTAAACCAAAATCTAACAGTTGAATGATTCTACGCAGAACAGTAGGACGTACATAATGTTTCTATCAGTCGTGGTAGCATAACGAGTAAATATTAAACTTTGCTCTGTATTAAGCAAAACTCCAACAGAAACTTGTGAAATGTTGATCACTGCGTTCGGTGGTAAAAGCTACAGTTGTAGTAGTGAGTCCGAATCATTTCAAAATTTCAAAAATTGCCTAGATCTAGGGAGTGTTGAAAATGAACGCAGATTTGGTCGCAAGTGATCGGCGAACACCGTCCTAATGATGACAGATGAGCTGAACATCAATATTCGACATTTTGGAAAGAGGAATGTGTCTACAAAGCTCACCCACACAGTCTTCGGGATTAGCAAAACCAGAGTACAGTTGCATCGTCGGCTGACTTCGTTCAGTCTTGTCCCAACAATGCAAATTTTCATAACTGCATTGTAACTCGGAATCACATCTTGAAAGAACCATACAAAGAGCAAAAACGGCATTTTGGATTTGCCGTAGTCTTCCTGGAGGCTAACACCGAAAATGATCTTTTTTTTCGTACTTAAAGGTCGAAAGACCCATTGTCACATACGCATCTCTAGTGTGGTGGACAAAAAAGAACTAAAACTACAGTGCATAACAAGCTACTAAAAGTACAGCGGCTGGCCTGTATGGGAGTTACTGGTGCCATGCACACCTGCCCAACGGCAGCAATAGGAGTTATGCTCAACCTTCTTCTTCTGCACCGACAAATGAGGAAAATTCAATTCTAACTGCCTCTAGAAATTCTAAAGGAATTCCAACAAGAACTTCTGTCCAAACCAACTGATATATTAACGCCACTTAGGGTCAGCCGTGAGCGATTGTTTGAAGTAGTTATTCATGACCGCCAAACATGGAACTCAGGAGAACCAACACTATAAAAGGGATCAACCCTGTAGTTCACGGGCGGATACAAAACCATCGGCATAGACATTGGTATCTATGGTAAGCCTATCAAAAATCTTGGGGCAAGTTCCTACAGACTTGTAAGCGGAAACCCATGATATAGATATCTGAGCTCAAATACGCCTAAGAAAAGGCTATAGCAGTGCTAGAATGTATATACTTTCAGACAGCCAAGCATCACTTACACTCTTAAGTCTGAATTACACAGACCATGAGTGCATCTCTAGAAATGAGGAAGCCGATAGCCGTGCAAAAAGTGACTCGAAGGCTCATTTCATTGGTCCGGAACCTTTCTGCGGCGTACAAATAGCCACTTAAAAGCAGAGACCAATAAACGGAAAGACTTTTTAAAAGACCACATATTGGAAAAACATTACAGGGGTAAGGCAGGCGCAAAGATTCATACATCACTCGCCAAGCAGAGCACACGAACTGCTTGAACTTGGCAAACAGGAGCTAAGGGATATAATAAACCTTCTAACTGGACATTGTCCTCTTAGATACCATCTCAATTTAATGGTTAAAACTGAGAGCAACCCATGTCGATTCTGCGAAGATCCAATAGAAACAGCGCAACATATCCTCTGCAACTGCGAAGTTATAACCCGCCAAAGGTTTCAAAACCTCGGAAAGGTGTACACAGCACCTGATAAAGTAAGCAAAGCTTCTCCCAGGAAGATCTTAAAGTTCGTAAGACGCTTAGGGCTTCTTGTGTAGCACTAGGTTAGGAGGGTTTTACAGAAGATCTATATAGGTCGAAGTGTTGATAATCAGTTTCATTGCCTGAACGACCCCATAAACCCTCATACACTACGATTCAAAGCGTTATCGTTGCAAAATTCCACAATAAAACCAACGCTGAATGAGTTTTTCGACAACAGGCTGTGATCTATGTTGAATTTGTGCCTGAAAGACAAGCAGTACATAGTGTATTCTATGCTTAACTGATGAAGACGTTACTGTGTTGCATTTCGCGGCTACCTCAGCTATTTTGACAAAAGTGTAGTTGGTCCTTGCATGATACTTCACCTGCCGATTCTGCACTGATTGTGAGGCAATTTCCTATGCAACATGGAGTTTTTGAGTTTAATCCATTACATTATTCAGCATATGTTCTTCTGTTTCCTAAAGTGAAAACTGTTCTCAAAGAAGAATGATTAAGGAACTATTAAGAAAAATATAACCGTCGACTTAAAAGCAGTTCCTTCCTATGTCTACTGTATTCAAAAAGGTTTTCGGTAAACATTTCCTTCTAATCACACTTGAATTTGTATGTTAATACAAGTGTTGCACCTAGAGCAATATTTTCATTAAGCTGAAATAGTTTTAAGTAAATATGTTTTCAACTATAATTGAATTTTTATTTCAACAGAGCGGATGTAAAATGCTTGTGTATTTAAATAAAATTATTCAAATTTCATCATAGTGTCATTGGGCTTTTATTTTAAAATTCTCGGCGTGTGTTCACATCAAAGCATCTCTATGAAATCTCAAAGAGATATCATTTGGATAATATTTGATGTTTTTGGGACAATATGTGTATGTTAAATTAAATCCTGCTGGCCGCAAAATTACACCTTCATAAAAAAACACCTACATTTAAGGTCGTTATATGAAAATTAATGCTTGGCAAATGCTTGCGGCGTGTTACCTTAATCACAATGGCATTTCGTTCCTTTTAACCAACATAAACATAATAAAATGTAAAAGTTGTATTGGGCTCATGTATGGATGAAGTAATTCAGCCTTTTTATTTTATTAGTTTTTTGTTTGTTTTGTTGTGGTTAATTTAGTAATGTCACTTCCAAATAATCAAATAAACAAGTTCTTATGATATTTGCTCGGCTGTATTTCTCTTAGCCTAATTTTTCTGTTGTTTTCAGATACTCTGCAGTCAAAATCCCCAAAGGTACCGCTGGGTTCCAACGAAAATAGAGGACATGCATCTCTTAACCAACTGTCATCTTGTCGTAGGAGGATCTGAAACGGAAACAATTCTAAATATAGGACGAGTTAATCACGAAATGGAAATACAAGTGGGGAAGATTTACCCCAGTTTTTCGCCCTACAAAGGACTGGCTATTCCACATAAAGGGAAAGAAGCCAATTATAAGAGCTACGAAGTGTTGACTTACAACTGCAGTTTGAAACATATTTGCGAAAATCTAGGACCCGACGTCTTTTAGGTTAATTTTGTATTATAGTAGCACCCAATTTCTTATATTATATTACATTTTAACAGTAACGTAAAACAAAATACGGAGCCCATTTTTCTCGAAGCATTATCCCTATTTGTTCTTCTTATAAAATTAACAGCCGAAAATTAATAGTTTGGCGTTATAATAACTTTAACTAATATAGTTCTTGTTTGGAGTACTAAATTTACTAGTTTCTGTATCAAAAAAAAGTAAATTCAAATAATTGTGCATTATACTATTTACGAAATATTTCAAGAAATAACAATATACAGGGTTTCACAGCAAAGTTGGGGCATGCATAGGAAATACATTTCTAGGTTTCATATGTTTCATATACTTTAGGCTAAGAATTAAACAATATTACCGCCATTAGCTCATACGAAGCCAGTCTGTGGAAATGCAAATCCACAATATCTGTACCTATAGGTTAAACATGTCGTTTTCTCACAGAAACCATAGTTATCAGAACAACAATAAAAGTTTCACATTTTATGGGGAAGCCAATAAGATGGTAGTCTTGATACTGACAAGCAAAACCTAAAAAAATATTCGTATATTTTAAGTATGTCGATTTACTACAGAATAGACAGAATAATAGTAACCTTTGATGAGATGTTATGGAGCAGTCAGTAAAACGATGGTATTCTAAGTAAAATTTCCGGTTTAAGATCCTGTATTCGACAAATTTTCTCGTCAGTACTATCATCAATTACAATTTCCTTACACCATAATGGTAAAAGGGAATTGAATTTTATATACATTTATATATTATTACCTATCATAATTAAATATCAAAATATTAATCATAATATTTTGTCACCATTAATCAATATCAATTCCCGCTAGCGACAAGGAAAGTCTAAAAGATATGCTTGTATATTTTGAAAATGTGTTGTTACTAAAATCAGAATTATCAGAATATCAATACGGTTTTCAAATTTGCATGGCGCAGTCGGTAAGATCATAGTCCTCTGAGTAGAATTTCCGATTTCATATCCTGTATTGGACAAGGTTTTACACTAGTTAACCATCAATTAATAAAAAATAGATTGTTTGTCCAGCTGACTCCAAATTTAGTACATTACATAAAATAATTAACAATGAAAGTACTAATCACACAATATTGTCGTAATTAGCTAATACAAATTCACATTTGTGAATAGAAAAGTCTAGTAGAAATATGTGTGCAATTTAAATATATTGTGTTATTATTAAATAATCAGGATTATGAGAACAAAACTAAACTTGTTAAAGACTTTATGGCGCAGTCGGTAAGGTAACAGTTTTCTAAGCTATTTCAGCTATACTGGACAAATTCTGTTTCAAAATTAATCGGAAAACAACCTGTTATATACAGCTGCTTGTAAATTTATTGTTTGAAATGAAATAACTTAATATTGAAGTATTAATCACACTATGTTATCGCTAACTAATACACATTTCCGTTAATGAATAGGAAATGCCACAAGAAGTATTTATATACTTAGAATGATACTATACTATTAAAACCAGAATTATTAGTAGAAATGTTTGAGGTATTATGGTGCAGTCGGTAACATGAAGGTTTGGTATGTAAAAAGGAGAGTAGAAAAGAAACAGTAGTATTTATCAAATATGTCATTAAATCAGTATAATTAAAAGTATTACAACAACAATATATGTTGCAGATTTTGTATGGTGCAGTCGGTAAGGCGGCAGTCTTCTAAATAGAATTTCTGGTTTCAATTACTGTATAGGTTAAATTTCCACAATCAGTTAGAACAAATACACGATTTATACAGCTGAAAAGAATTTAGTACATTAAATGAAATATGTAAGTATAAAGCGTTTCATTATTATAACATAATTAAACTTAACGGCTTCAGATATAAGGTGATAGCATTGGTTTAAATAGTTTGACAATAACAAAATATACAAGTATACTACACAACTTACTATACCATCTTGATA